>BPVZ01000082.1:462447-473726 GCA_020521535.1 Rubroshorea leprosula
AAAAAAATAATATAAAAAATTATTCCTACATTATTTTTCCTTTTCTTATTTTTCTTTTTTTGCATCAAGGTGGGCAAACCATCGCTTGCCACGTAAGCATGAGACAGCCACATTTCGCCACACGATGCAGTCCTCAAACGGCAGTTAACAGCAGTTAAGTTGACTGTGGGAGGAGGGGCAAAATTGCTCGGATTGTAGAGTTCAGGGGCTTATATGCATCAATTAGAGTCTAGGGGCTTAATAGCGATTCTGGGGTTGGTTCAGGGGCTTAACTTATGGTTTTGCCTTTATCTGCACCAAAACTTGTATTCGAACTTGTTCCCATTTCATGATGTAACTAATAACACTTCTTCTCATGCCATCTCCGCAACCATAAGATATTTTTCAATCCATGGTTGTTGTAATATCCTTAGGATATAGTTTATTCATCCTTTGTTTTAATTTTTCAAGCCTTTTGATCTGCAATGCTTGATGATGTTGTCATACCCATTCAGATGCAGAGCACCTGCCTCAGATTCCCCTTACTAGTTAAAATACTACTTGATATTAGAATATTTTTGAGATGAAATCCTCCAAATTATCTGCCAGTTGACCTTGCCATGTGATATTCTATCAGATACAAATCTATAATAGTTAGTATTAAAGACAATGATGGTATAACTTATATTTCAAGATTTGATTTAACATTTTTTGGTTTAGTCATTAAAAAATTATTATTTTTTAATCTAAAATTAAAAATAGATAAGTATAATGATATAATCATACACACATGATATATAAATCGGTTAAATTGACTGCATTTATATTATATTTTTAATGATTAAATTAGAAAGTATTGAACCGAGTGTTGAATCAGAAAGTGTATCAAACATTTCCCTAGTATTAATTATACCATAGAAGAGTTGGTCAATGCATCTGCGTTTGCACGAAACGGTAAACACATGTTACACATCCCTTCCACAGAAGAATGCTGCCTCTTGTCCCGTTAACAAAATCTTCATCCTGTTTCTTATCCTCTATCTTTCTTTCTATGTTCTTCGATAGAGACAACAACAAAATATTAGGATATTACTTGCACAGAGAAGCTATTGAAAGTAGGATTAGTAGAGATGCTAGACAATTTTCAACTAAAACACGTGAAACACGTGATGATAACTTGTATTTTCGTTTTAATTATCGTGCAATTACCTCAATTTTCGCCGCAGAATGGGTGAGCATCTGACCAATCATAAAATAATTAAACTAATAAACCTGTATAATTAACCTTCCTTTGGTAGTTGTACTTAGAGGTGTTCCCAGTATGATTTGGTTCGAATTTTAATATTAAATTAATTCAATTTAATCGGTTAATAAAACTTTCAAACCAATCAATACACTATTATGGGTGTTTATATCTGATTCAATCCAATTGATCTGACTTAAACTGATAAAATCCAATCAAAAATCGATCCAAACCAATATAAAATTGGGTTGGTTTGAATTATAAAATTTTAAAACTTATATAATTGATTTGGTTTGTGATTTTACTTTTAAACCGCCCAAATTACCCGATTACAAAATAAAATCTGATTACAAGATAACTTAATTAAATAATATAATATATTTTTTGTAGTATTTTAAAATTTTTTTCTTTTTTTACAAAATAATAACTCCATTAACTTAATTAAAAAATAAAAATAAAACATCTCCATATTCCCTAAGTTATTTTTCCATTTTAATCATACATTCTAACCTTAATTCTAAATTTCTAACTCACTTGCAACTCTATCCCTTCAGATTGGTTTACGCCTTTATTATTAGAATCTTAAATTTTTAATTTATTCTTAAAATAATCTTATAATTCTCCTAATTAAGTTTTAAATAAGTATCATTCTAAAAATCTTAAAACTATATAATAAAATTAGTCTTGATATTCCTACTATTCTTGAATATTTGGTTTAGAAGTTTAAAATTTTGATTATGAATACTTCTAATCAATTTTAGTGATATTCACGTAAAATTTATTTATGTAAAATTTATTCACTTTTAACGAGATTTAAAAGATGAGATTAAATTATTAGTGCATTATGAAAAACAACTAATTTTAATATTTAAGAATTATTTACGCTGTACTGGAAATTTGAAGTTATCTTTTATTATTTTTGGTGCCTTTAGTGATATAACCAAGAAGAATTTTTAGATCTTTTCAAATTTTACAAATGTAAAGGAGTATAAGAACTCATTTATAATTTGTACTTTTTATTATGTTTTTACTGATTTGCATGTTAATGTGTTTTATGGTTATGTTTTCTATTTGATGTTAAAATATTTTTACATTATCTTATATATTTAATAATGTAAAAAATCGATCAATCCGACTAAACCACACCGATCCGATTTAAGTTGGATTGGTTTGGTTATCATATAATAGTGGATTAGATTGGTTTAAAAATTTTATTAACCGATTAAATTGGATTAGTTTAAAAAATATTAAAATCCGAATCAAATCATTTTTTAAATCCGAATCAAATCACCCCGTGAACACCCCTATCCACTATTATATGATAACCAAATCAATCCAATTTAAATCGGATCGGTGTGATTTAGTCAGATTAATCAGTTTTTAACAATATTAAATACATAAGATACTATAAAAAATTTTAATATTAAGTAAAAAAAATAACTATAAAATAAATTAACATCCAAATTACTAGAAACATAATAAAATGCATAAATTATAAATAAGTTATTATACTCATTTACTATTATAAAGATTGAAAAGATTGAAAATTTTTTTTTGGCTAAATCACCAGAGGCACTAAGGGTAATAAAAGATGATTTTAAATTTTAAATACTGTACAAGTAAATTTTAAAGGTTAAAACTAGTGTTTTTTTTCCTTAATGCACAAAATGATTCAATCTCATTTTTCAAACCCTGTTAAAAGCAAATAAAATTTAACACGAATGTAGAAGCATTCATAATTAAGATTTAAAACTTTTCAACTAAACATCCAAAAATAGTAGAATATCAAAATTAGTTCTATTATATAATTTTAAGACTTCTAGAATGATATTTCTTAAAATTTAGTCAAGAAAATCAAAATATTATTTTAAGAACAAATTAAAAATTTAGAGTTTTAAAAGTAGAATCTTAGAGCAGTTTTAAGAAATCGAGTTACAGGTTAATTGAAAATTTAGAATTAGGATCAAAGTGCACGATTTAAAAAGGAAAATAAATTAACGAATATGAGAATATTTTATTTTTATTTTTTAATTCAATTAATGGAGTTATCGTCTTATAAAATAAGAAAAAATTTAAAATATTACAAAAATATACTATTTTATTTAATTAAGTTATTTTATAATCAGATTTTATTTTGAAATTAAGCAATTCAGGCGGTTTGAAGGTAAAACTACAAACCAAATCAATTATATTGGTTCTAAAATTTTATAATTAAAACCAATTCAATTTTATATCGGTTTGGTTTAATTTTTTATCGGATTGAATCAGTTTAAGTCGGATTAATCGGATTGGATTGGATATGAACACCCCTAGTTGTACCTTCCATGCTATTTTTGCTTCAATGATTTTTATTCAAACTAGAGCTTAACTCGAACATTGCGTAATTCATCTATATTTTTTTAGAATTTTATTAATTTATTAACTTCTATTGTGAAAAAATATTTTAAAATTAAGTCATTTTAATAAAATTTTATTAAAAAAAATTAACATCCTAATTATTTTTAGGGCATGTTTGGTACAATGGTTAAAATTTAGCAGATAGCGGATAGTGGATAGCGGGTAACGGATAGCGAATAGCGATAACGGGTAACGGATGACAGATAACAGATAACAGATAACGGATAACAGAAAATAGATAGTAAATAATAGATAGCAGATTCGATAAATATAACAGTTTGGTTATATAATAGTTAGCAGTTATTGTTTAATATTAAATGATTAATAAAGAAATATTTAAAAACAATTAAGTGTATTTTTTAAAATATTTTTTTATTTTTTTATTAAAATTATTAATTTTATGAAAATAATAATAGAAAAATAACTAAATAAAATTAATTATAATAATGTAATTATGCCCTTATTTTTATTTTTAACAAAGAAAAAATTATATTATTTTAAATAAAAAATTAATCATTTTATCTAATTAACAAATTTTATTTTTTACGATAATATATTTTTTAATGATAAATTAATGTACAAAATAAAAATATTATAATCACTTAATATTATTAAAGAAAAAAACAAAATTAAAATTTATTAGATAAATATTAATTAAAAAATGTGATTAAAAATTAAAAAATTAAAAAAGATAAATTTATCAATAAAATTAAAAAATTCCAACTCACTAGCGAATTAGTACAAAAAACTATTTAAACTAGTTTTTCAATTCGTTAGTGGTTTGGACTCTAATCACTATCCGCTAATCCTAAATTGCTAAATAAAAATATTACCAAAAACATTATTTTTAGTGGTTTCAAAACATATAAGTTTACTGAACACTTATACTTAGCGATTTAAATAAAACCACTAATCGTTGCCCAAAACCAATATGCCAAACGGACCCTTAAAATAAAAATGAAGATGTAATTTTTTCTTGTAATGTTTTTCCACCTAACTTTTTTTATAAATTTAACTGATAACATTAATCTTTAATAATTAATTATAAATATATCTTAAATTATTTGTCAATAATCTCTATCTATTCTCTCTACATTTGTCAAGAAATCAAGGAAAAGTAAAATACTTTTATTAATTATAGAAAAAATTAGGAGAACAATCTAAATACTTTTCCTATATATATCACTAAAAAAAATTTAGAAGTGAAATAGGTATCACTTTTCATTTCATTCATTTTTATTGAGACTCCATGTCTAAGTTTATCCTTAACATTTTATATTAATATTATATTTATTTATCTATCATACATTTATATTTTTTTTCTTTCACTATACTCTAGTATCAAGAAAATATAAAATTAAGAAATTTAGGAGCTCAATTTGACATATTCATACACTCTTCAATACTGTTCCATATAGAAATTGAAATGTACACATTTATATATTCCTTATTTAAACCAAATAATTAAACACATATTCAACTAAAATTCAAGAATCTTTTATTTTTATGTTACAAATAATTAATAAGAATTACAATACCTCGTAGAGGCAAAAGCACTTTTAATTTAGTCCAGTTTTCATACTAAATATAATTAAAACAAAACTCTCTTTATATCAGCATAGTTTTAGATACAAAAAACTATCAATAAATTAATAGGAGTTAATCTATGCTGTGCCCTTATAGCACAGTATAAAAAACATTAATTATATAATAATTGTTATTTTTTGTCTTAAAAATAATAAAGTTAATTTTTTATTTTAAATATAAATATCATGTGTTAGATTTTGATTAATTAATTTTAAATTAAAAATTAAAAATTATTTGTTAATATAAAATTTAACTTTTTTTCAAAAAAATTATAATAATTATTTAATAATGGTTTCTTATTTTATACTTAAAGTATGAGATAGAAAAACTCAATTAATAAAATAACATCACAATAAAGGCCTCCATTCTAGCCATCAATTTTTAAAGGCCCACCCTGCCCAGATGATATTAATGCTTTTAGATCTGCAATCCAAACCTACGCCTCTACTTTTTCCTTGCAAATCCAGAAGACAACGAATATCAAATTGACAAGAGACGTAGGTCAAAGGAGAAGACAATAAACAACACTTAATCTCATCACTAACCAGATCAAGTGGTCACTTTCAGTTGTTATATATAAGAGAAAATGAAAAATAATCCTTCTAGGGAGACGGAAATACTGCTAGAAAACAGCCTGATAGAAATTAAAATGATGAATTGACGTCGGCAACATGAAAACAATAATGATAACATGAATCACAATTACCTAGATAAAGAATGTAAAAAATAGAAAAATTGCCCATGGATAATGAATTCAAATTGTTCTTTAATTTCACCGAACACCAAAGCACAGAAGCTATAAAATCAATTCTTACTCCTACTTTCTCTTTGGTTCTCCACTACCATCCTTTTTTTTCAGTTTTTTTTACCGCGGCCCTCTAGAACAATGAAAACCCTAAACCTTTTAAATTAAAAATATATTTAAATTAATTTTTTTTAACAGAAAAATGTTAGATATTAGATATTACATATTAATTAATTGTTAGTAATTTTTTTAAAATATATTTTTAATAAATATATTTAAATTAATTGTTAGATATTACAGAAGATCCAGTTCTTAATAAAAAAAATACTAAATTGTATTCAAAATTTAATTAAATAGTTACTACATTATAGGAATTAAGTATGGGTCCCACACTTTTTTGGGCTTTATATGTCTAGCATTTTGTTTTGTTTTATACGTCTACCCTATATATTTTATGTTATTTTATATGATATAATTAAAATTGAATTGTATACCATTTGCGCCTTCGGTACAGTGACATCAGATCTTAGATCACACATAAAGTGTATCTCTTTTTTCTCTTGACAATGGTTCGAATATAATCCTTGTAAATTTGTTCAAAAAAAAAAAATGAATTGTGTATATAATTAGACTTATTTTCTATTTTCTATTAATTTTCATTAACTCTCTAAAACTTAATGAAAATTGAATTGTATTTTTTTAGAAGATTTGAACTACTCTTTAATAGATGTTTTTTTTTTTTTAAATCCCATTAGATATTTATTGAAGATTTTTTTAAAAATTAGCTTATTGGGCATTTATTAAGGATTTTCTTAAAGGTCATTGAGTATTTATTAAGGATTTTTTTAAAGTTCAATGAGTATTAATTTAAAGATTTTAAAGAAAATTTTGTTATTATAATAGTTTTTTTTTTGTATTAGTCTCTTAATATCTGGTAATCACATTAGGTCTCGATTAATTTAGAATTGAACTGCATCGGATCTCATTAGGAGAAACTCTTCCAATACCTGTTTTCTCCATTCATAAGATTCGAACTTGAAACCTTATTTAAGAGGAATCAAGCTCTTTTCACTCGAATCAACAAGTCGTTGGTATTATAATAGTTTTATATATAATTAAAAAAAAGACATTTTCTTCATCTGCCTTCAAGAGAAAAATGGAGAAAAAAAAAGGGGACACTTGCACAGCGAATCCAAATAAAAGCTATTGATAGTAAAAAACGAAATGTTTGATGTTAAATGACCACAAGAATGCTAAGGGGTCTCTGGTGAAACATAATTTCTACTGACTCTGGTGTGGACAAAGTGAACAAACCCCTTGTTTGTAAGGATCGGCATAGCATACTACTACTGGTACTGGACATTATTTTTTCATACTAGAAGGGAAAATATAACATAGAAAATGAAAAGTACAAGACTCAGTAAAACATCTGCACAAAAAAGGCAATGCAGCTAAACATCTGGTATCATCTAAACAGGTGGTATATTCGAGGAGGAGAAACCTTTATATCCCTTGTATGCATAGTATGCGATCCGTGTATAATAGAACCCAGGAATAAACAAAATGACACCGAGTATTGTAAAGAAAAGCCATGCCACATCAGAAAAAGAAAGTGAATAATAAAGCTTGACAGCAGATATAGAAGGCCAATTGTTCAGTCAACGTAATTAAGTACCCTTCGAATAGGAATCCATTTTCTTTTTCTAAAAGATCCTGGTTTTCATTCTTAATGATTGATAAATTCAACTTTCTTCTAATTTAACAATTTAGAAAGAAGAATATTTTTGGTAATTCTTCTCCAAGCTTATAAGGCAAGAAAGGTATTCAAATCAGAAGTTTAGCTCCTAATCCTTAGTGATATTATTTCCAAAACCTAATAACCTATGCATATTGCCACATCCCTGTTCATTGAAATCCTCACATTGGATTCCGCTATCCATCTCTCCTAGTAATGAAAATTATTTTCAATTTCAACAGCATCCCTTTGTTATTGATAAATTAGACATTGTAAAAAACCATCTCAGCTAGATGATTTGGAAAGTGATCCCCCATCTCCTCGAGGATTATCCATCTATGCTGGTGAAGAAAAGCATTTTACCACATCCACGTGGGATGCTCATAAATGATACATTGTCTACAAACTATCCTCTCTTCTAGAGGATTATTCAAAGAGACGTCCTATCTCAATTTCAGTTCAGTAGTAGACGACTAGGAGGTTGATTTATAACGTTACAGTATCTTTGTCCAGCCAAGAGGATTTTTCAAAGAAATCACTGGGAGTGTTAGCAGTGTGGTTTGGTTTGAATTTTAATATTTTTTAAATCAATTTAATTTAATTGGTTAATAAAATTTTTAAATTAATCTAACCCACTATTATATGATAACCAAATCAATCCAACTTAAATTGGATCGGTGTGGTTCTGTCGGATTGATCAATTTTTAACATTATTAAATATATGAGATTATGTAAAAATATTCTAATATCAAATAGAAAATATAACTATAAAACACATTAATATCCAAATTAGTAAAAATATAATAAAAGTTATAAATTATAAATAAGTTTTTATACTTCTTTACATTTGTAAAAATTGAAAAGATCTTAAAATTCTTCTTGGTTACATCAGTAAAGGCACTAAGAATAATAAAAGATAATTTCAAGTTTCTAGTACAGCGTAAATAATTTTTAAAGGTTCAAATTAGTTTTTTTTTTTCTTAATGCACTAATAATTTAATCACATCTTTTAAATCCTATTAAAAGTAAATAAAATTTAACATAAATATCACTAAAATTGATTAGAAGCATTCATAATCAAAATTTAAAACTTCTAAACCAAATATCCAATAATAGTAGAATATCAAGACTAGATTTATTATATGATTTTAAGACTTTTAAAATAATATTTTTTTAAAACTTGGTTAGGAGAATCATAATATTATTTTAGGAACGAATTAGAAATTTAGGATTTTAAGAGTAAAGGCGCAAACCAATTTTCAGGGAATAGAGTTATAGATAAATTAGAAATTAGGAATTAGGGTTAGGGTGGATGATTAAAATGAAAAAATAATTTAAGGAATATGGAGATGTTTTATTTTTATTTTTTAATGAAATTAATGAAGTTATTATCTTGTAAAATAAAAAAAAAATTAAAATACTACAAAAATTATATTATATTATTTAATTAAGTTATCTTGTAATCGGATTTTATTTTGTAATTGGCCAGTTTAGGCGGTTTGAAAGTAAAATCACAAACCAAACCAATTATATCGGTTTTAAAATTTTATAATTTAAACCAATCAATTTTATATTGATTTGGATCGATTTTTGATTGGATTGGATCAGTTTAGGTCTGATCAATCGGATTTAATCAGATATGAAAACCCCCAGTCTCAAGTAAGCAACTCTAATTTCCTTTTCTTTTCCATTAGTGTGGCATTAAATAACATTGTAACTCACACACCTTTTTCTGATATTGTGGTCAGCAGAAAGAGGGAAAAATTTATGTAATCTTGAGCAATGTGGGGTTTGCAGATTTTATAAAATGTTTATAATTAAAACTTGAATTAGGATTTGTTAATATAAATTTCTGTTTCCTTCTTGCATCTAGTATTATTAGTGTCTAAATCACTTTGCATTTTAGGAGATGATGTTTTGTTTTCTTTATATTAAAGAATATTTTTTGTCGCGCTTATTTTTATTTAGCACTTGAAATGGATATAGTTTTCTTTTTATCTTTTGTGTATGGTATGCAGTGGAACTATATATATAGAGGTTTATTAAATTTAATTTTGTAGTAAATAATTCTTAGTATATAATTCTTATTTGACAATTATGGACCACAAACCATCTTACGCAAGTTTCATTAGTCTCTATTCCTTGATTGATCCAAGATAATGCTGAGTGCATATTGTCTAATTCGTTTCATCTAGGACAAAAGTACGTAGTTCTAAGTGTTCATAATCACACAAAATTTTATTTTGTTGCTGCATTTTATATATATGTTTTGTTCAACTTGCTATCTTGTTTCTTTTATTGAAACTTGGGTGTTGAATTTTATATACATGCAAACAATTTTCTATAACTACACAAAAAAAAATTAAATGAAAAGGATTTATATAGCAATGTCATATCGCAAACAATAAACCCTTCTAGTTTGCTTACTTGCAATTGTTTAACGGCAGGGATAGGTAGAGTACCAACAACACCTTGTTTAAGATAATCATGAATGTAGAAGGGAAGGTTAAATGTCGATTTTGATCTCTTAATTTTAAAGTTTTGCATAATTTTCATCTCTCAAAATTTTTTTTTTGGTATGGTTTCTTAACTATGAAAAATATACATTTTTAGTTATTCCGTCAATTAATCCATTAAGTTTAAGTTGAGAGACGAAAAAATGTATAAATTTAAATAAATTTAATAAAAAATTTTTTTTAAAAAAAGCAAAAGTAATATTTATTGAAACGGAGTACAAGGGGTACCCCAAACCCGTAAACATCTCAGTTTGAAAGCAAAGGGATAGTCAAAAAGCCCTTCCGTTCGGTATCGACACCTATATAATGTGTCGACACCATGTCCGTGTCGGAGATTTGGCTAAGCTCTTCCGTTTGGTGTCGACACCCTAATAAAGTGTCGATACCACGTCCGTGTCGGGATTCACAAATGCTCAGCCCTTCTAGAATGCCATAACCTCCCTTTTTTATGCCCTCTGTCATCCTTTTTTCTTGCTGCAGTTCACCCTCATACATTCAGTCGGGTTTAATATCCAATTGGAGAGGGAAAAAAAACAACCTCCCCGTCTGCCTTTTAACCAATGGAAGGCACGTAGTTGGATTAACTCAAATAACCTTCCTTCCTTCTGTGCTTTCCCTGTGAATATTTGCTCGTTCCTAGCCAACCAAATTGTCCACACCATAGCGAACCAAATGCATTCCCAGCCTTCTTTCATCGCCTCTGTTTTGAGTAAGAAGCTGTGTTGCTCAAACACTCCCCAGCAATCTTTATCAAGTGCAGTACAGAGACCCCACCACTAGTTACATGCAGACCATAAGTTGTATGCTAGTTTGCAATGGATAAAAAGGTGGGCGGAATCCTCCTCTTCCACTTTGCAAAAAACACATTTACTTTCTGCAGGGTCTTGAATGACGCCCCTTCTTAGCAAGTTTCCTTTTGTTGGTATCTTATCTTGGATTAATTGCCATGAGAATGCTGCAATCTTGCTTGGCACAATTGGGTTCCAAGTCCTTTTGAGAATTGAGTGTCGTTGCTCTCCGTCTGGCTCCATCGTGAGTACTTTGTAAGCTGATCTTGTAGAATATTTCCCATCTTTG
>BPVZ01000082.1:486755-497452 GCA_020521535.1 Rubroshorea leprosula
TCCCACTTCCATAACATTAACAGTCCTATTAGATGCTAAATTAAATAATCAAGGATAAGTGACGTTCAAAGGTTCTGTTCCTACCCATTTGTCTAGCCAAAATTTAATTTTGTCACCCATCCCCAACTTCAAGCAAAAACCATCTTTAAATATCCATGACCCTTCACTCCCATCATTTCCTAAGGCCACAATGTTCCTCCAAAGAGTAGAGATATTCCTATTTTGTACTTGTTCAATATCCCATGCTGTGTCTCCACCATAATACTTATCAACAATAACTTTCTTCCAAACACTACTTTCCTCATTCTCGAATCTATCCCACCATTTCCCTAGTAAAGCTATGTTCCTACACTCAAGGTTTGGTATGCCTAAACCTCCCTCATTTCTCCTCCTACACACTTTCTCCCAACTCAACCATGCTAGCCTACTCTTTTCCTCCATGTATCCCCACAAGAGTTTCCTTTGCAAGCACACAAGTTCATGAAGCACAATTTTAGGAATTTTAAAAACAGACATAAAGTAAATGGGGAGAGCAAAGAGAACGGACCTCAGCAACGTAACTCGATCACCAATCGACAGGCATTTCGCTTTCCAGACTACCAGCTTTTTATTAAAATTGTCAATAATTGGACTCCAAGCTTTCCTTCTACACATGGTATCCCCAACTGGCATCCCGAGATAAGTGAATGGGACAGAGCCTGATTTACAATTAAGAGTAGCAGCCACCGTTCTCCTCCACTCATCAGTAACATAAAAAGAGTATAAAAAACTTTTGTTAAAGTTGATCTTCAAACTTGACACCATCTCAAACCATCTCAATATCCCATTCACAGCTTTAATATTTGTAGGATCAGCCTTCCCCATAATAACAATATCATCTGCGAACTCGAGGTGAGATATTTTAAGTCCAAAGGGACCTATATCAACTCCTCGGAATAATTCCTTCCTAATAGTTGATTCAATCAACACATTTAAGCCTTCTACAATAATTAGGAAGAGGAGCGAAGCAATCAGATCACCTTGTCTTATCCTTCTCTCCATTTTGAACTCATCTGTTGGACTTTCGTTTACAAGGATCGAGACTGAAGCAGTTTGCAGGCACTCCTTTATCCACATCCTCCATTTTTCACCAAATCCAAGCCTCCACATCATTTCATCTAAAAAACCCCAATTTACACAATCATATGCCTTCTTGAAGTTTGCTTTAAATATGAAACTGCTAACCTTTTTCCTCTTGATTTCCTCTACCACTTCATTAAGGACCAAGATTCCATCAGTGATTTGTCTTCCTCTCAAGAATGCAGATTGTGTTTTCCACTAATCACCTTAGATAGGACTATCTTTATCCTGTTTGCCAGCACCTTGGATATAATCTTATAGAGACAACCTATCAAACTGATAGGTCTGTAATCTTTTAGGTCAATAGGGTTGTCTTTTTTTGGGACAAGGACAATAAATGAGGAGTTTAGCCCCCTTACCAACTTGCCATTACTAGAGAATTCTTGAGCAAAATCAACAATATCTTTCTCAACCACACTCCACATTGATCTAATAAGATGGAAGCTGAACCCATCAGGACTTGGAGACTTGTCCCCTCCACATTCCCATATTGCTTGTTTCACCTCTTCTGCTGATATACCCCTTTAATTAGAGAATACTAAATTGTATTCAAAATTTAATTAGATAGTTACTACATTATATGAATTAAGTATGGGTCTCACACTTTTTTGGGCTTTATATGTATAGCATTTTATTTTGTTTTCTACATCTACCCTATGTATTTTATGTTATTTTATATGATGCAATTAAAATTGAATTGTCTATCATTAGACTTATTTTCTATTTTATATTAATTTTCATCAACTTTCTAAAACTTAATGAAAATTGAACTGTATTTTTTTAGAAGATTTGAACTACTCTTTGATAGATATATGTTTTTTTTTAAGCCCATTAGATATTTATTGAAGATTTTTTAAAAACTCATTGGTCATTTATTTAGGATTTTCTTAAAGTTCATTGAGTATTTATTAAGGATTTTTTAAAAGTTCAATGAGTATTTATTTAGATATTTTAAAGAAAATTTTGTTATTATAATAGTTTTATATATAATTAAAGGGGTTAGTGTTTGTCTGTTTGTTTACCTTACTTTCAAAAAATTAAGAGGAAAATTATTTCAAAATTACATCGTTTCAATAAATATTATAAAAAAAGACAAAACACCCTAATTCATGTTTTAAAAAAAAGATATTTTAATTTTTTTCAATAGGTATTTATTAAAATGACATAATTGTGGAATATATTTATAGAAGTTTAAATATAAAGTTGCCGAACTGGCCAAGGAAACAACGGCATCTAGAAGGCATCAAAACACATATATTGAATACATACTGTGATCAATATAAAGAATTGAGAGACTCATAAAAACACTTCACTTGAAAATAAGACAGATAACCAAAAGTCTGGAAAATTAGAACACCTTCTACATGAAAAATTAGATCAAACATTTTCCCTAATGCTTTTTCATATGGCGCTTTAACAACATAGGTCATATCAAATGCTTGGTTAAGCTTAGTTTTTGTTAAGGGTGAAAGAACATATTGAAAGCCACTTTGCTTTGCTACCATTCCACAGTCTACACGATGGAAAAAGAAAAGGCAAAGTAGTCAATTCTTCTCATTCCCAACAATTAAATTGTCACTAATGCCTCTGACAAGAATGCTTTTATGTAAAATTAAGAGTATAGTCAATTGGTTGAAGAAACAAAGGTACTAACATAACATCAAAAACTGCATGAGATCGATTTTCCCAGCAGACATCACCTTGATTGGCAGCATCAGCTGGACTATGTGGTGGTCTTACCAACAACTGAAAAAATTAAAACCATTAGCAAGTCCCACTACTGCCCTTAATAAATTCTACCGAGGAATCCATAAAGAAAGAGAGAATAATTTCCTTACATCCATATCAGTAAGAGAGGGACCTAGCTTCCCAACCAATTCATAAACATGCTCCTTGCCATCCTAAGACAAGAGAAATAATTCTTAGCAGCAATGCAACAAAATTAACTGGATAATTATCAAACAATCAAAATTGATATGCCACATAAAAAAATGATTATGGTGAAAAAAAGTTATCAACCAAAAGCAAAAGATAAAACTGCATCAGATAATCAAGAGGCATCAGGTAATCAAGAGACATCAAGCGTATCCTATGTCATCAAGACTCGAAAGGAAAAAGGCCTGTACTCCCTTAACCACTAATTGCTTCAGTTGCCAGTTTCAAACTTTACCATCAGCCAAACAAGAGGTGAAAATTGGAAATGTGGCTAGGTAAAAGTGAGTACATTGACATTTGATCTCTCTCCATCATAATACCTATAATCAGCATCAGCTGAAAAAAGAACACCTTGTGTCGTTTATTTGTCCTAACTTTGTCTGCTATAGTGCTAGTACAGTAGTGCTACCTTATATATCCATACTTTCCAACAACTTCAGACATTTATTGCAAAATTTCCATAGAAGAAATGTATCTTTCAACAGGAGGCAGCAGCAATGCACTATGCATGTGTGTGGACGCAGAAGTGGGGGCTATATGAGCATACGTAATATAAAATACGTGCCTTTAATGATTAGTGAATTTTTCAAAGTATAACAATAAACATTACCTCATCAAGGTAATCAACGTCAAGATCACCGGCATCATCAACATTCTCGAGCATAAAACTCAAAAGCCGGTTCCCTTCCCTACCCTCATCTTCGTACTCATCATCATCATCATTGTCAATCCGCCCAATCAAAACCATCTGAAGCTTCAGAATTTGCCCTCAGCAAGGAAAAAAGGAACCATATTTAAATAAAATAATGACCTTACCTTCAAAGTTCCAGCGCGCCATATCCTCCCTTTAACTCTGCTAATTACCCTTGTTACTTGATTTATGAAAAGGCCCTAAAAGTTATCAATAAAATGTCCTCCCAAGGTGAAGTTTCGACTAATTCACTCTACTTCCTCCAAATTTGGTTCCCAGAAAACTTTCATATGATTCAAGTTAGCCCGACTAAACTGAAGCACTCTAGACGGGGGAATGAACTTGATTTGGAATGGAAATCCAAGCAATGGAAACTTGAAAAGCTGACGTACTGAAAGTTGGATGGAAGAACAGAGAAGAAAACGTTGAGGGTTGGAGGGGGAAGTGGCATTTATAAGGCAGCTGTGTCGGGTACAATCCATGCAATTCGGCTGACCCGGAAATACGATCCGAATTCGAACTGAACATGTTTTCTGGACCCAGTGGCCCATTACGGGGAGGAAGTAATAAAATAGTTGTTTATGGTTGGATTGGGCCTTAGGATTTGAGCTTTAGAATCCAATGGAATTTTTTTCTGGAATGCATTCCCTCTTCTTTTTTTCTCTTCTTCTTCTTTTTCTTCTTTTTTAGTTGAGTAATCCTTTGTTTTATAAGCTCATTTTGAGAGATTTTGAACAAAAAAAATTAAGTTCAATTCATATTATTTTCTTATGCAATTGTAGTTTACAAATTCAAATTTAGAACGGAAGAGAAGGGATTTGAAAAACTGGATCATAATTTTTATTATATTATATAATTTAGCATTAGATGTAAATAAAAAAAATTTATATTATTTTTGTTAAACCAAAAAGTTAACAAGAAATTGATTTCATAGAGTAAAAGATATTGATTTCATTTAATGTGTTATAACGAAACACTATTCTTTTTCATCAATGAAACATTTTATTAGAAATCTCAAATATGTTTATCATAATTAAACATCTCATTTTATTTCAGGCCTCACAACAAGCCTCTCAAACATTATTCTAGGAAAATAGTATTTCTATTTTCTGGTACATGGATATGTGGTAACCTAACATACGAGATTGGGTCCTGGAGAAACGTTAAGCTGGCGACAGTAGTTGGTGTAGAGATTAGCCCTGGCCTGAACCAGATTCGGTTTTTTTCCATTACATTCAACTGGACCATTGATAGCACGAGTCGTTGCACCGAACCCTTGCCCCAGCACAGGACGTACTGCGGTCATCCAATACCATAATGCTGTCTTAAATGACACAACGGGGTCCGTGGACACAATTTCAGGGTTGTTCAGCAAATTCAGGCCCAGAGCCTTCCCGGCTTTCCCGTAGTTCTCATTCCCGGTTAGCTGGATCGGACCTCGGCCATGGTAGGACTTGCCCGGAGCACATGGGTACTCAGGACTTGATTGGCAGTAGGTATTACTCTTGTCAATCTCTTCAGTGTAACAGAAAGCTGACAAAAAAGAGCATTAGTATTGGGATTGTAAACTATATGTTAAAAGAAAGATTAAAGATTTAAATTTTTGTAATGCAAAATAGTTAACTCCTAATGTATAAAAAAATGTTAGAAAGGATAGTTAAATTTAAAAGTTTAAGTTATTAGGTAATAGTTAAGTTCAAGAATCAAAATAATTAGTTAATACTTACATCCGGTCTCATGTGAGACTTGGGCAAAGAAAGCAGCGATCTCGCGCTTGTTGTCATCAGCAGAGCCTCGTTTTCCGAAGTTAGGGAAGGAACTGAGAGCCTTAAGGAAGGCATCCCGGCTGTAAAAGCTCTTCCCAGCACAATTTGCGGGAGCATTGTTCTTGATGCCATCAAAGAACTGGGGCGTAACAATGCTGGCTACGGACTGAGCCGTTGCATTTCCGAGCACTGAGGCAAAGAGAACGCAGGCAAGAAGGCTGGTTAGTAGAGATTTTTTGATAGAAAGGGAAGCCATTTTTTTGGAAGGTAGGAGGGATGAAGATTTTTTGATGGATTGAGGGGCTGAGACCGTGTACCATTTATAGAGCTGAGGAGTGACGCAGGGTAGGGACGAACTGGTTCCATGTGTAATCAATTTGAACATTTATAGCTTTAACATCTTGCAACGTGTTGACTACGTGTCATTGAAATGTCACTGCATGGGGATGCCCTGTTGACTGTTTAACTTGACTGTTCGGCTCAAAAGATTGGTTTTTCTTTTTTTTTTTTGATGTGTAAAAAAAGACTGTAGTTTTCAATTTCTAGTTTATGAAGGTCCACATCGATTTTTAAGATGGTGGGTACAGCACGTCACTAGCGTTCGGATTTCGCTGAACATTCAACCTGTAGATGGAAGATAAGAGATCAAACTTTTTAATTTTTGACTTGAAGGAAGTATTTCAAGTGGTAAAGAATTTGACATATTTCAAATTAAAACTTTAAGATAGGTTAGAAGGGATTAAAGAAAGAGATGATTATTTTTTTATATATGATTTATAATTTGATATATCAATAAAAAAAAGTAAAAATTTTAATTTCTTTTAAAAGAAGAATGGAAGAACACTTGTCACTATGCTTCTTAATTATCATTTTATCTTAAGAATTTGGAAATCATAAGATTTTAAATTTGAGTCAAGAGTAAATTATCTAATAAAGCAAATGGTTACATTTTTTGTGTGTATATACCTAATCTTGTGTTCGAACTTGTTCCCCTTCGTGGTTTAACTAATAGCACTTCTTCCAATACCATCTCCGCAGACGAAAGATATTTTTCGATTGATGGTTATTGAAATATCTTTAAGATATAGTTTAGGACCATGATTGGTGTACATCCGGATCTAACACCTAGATGTGCACCCTTCAAATAAAAAAAAAATAATAAGCCGGGTGTTTTTCATTTTTTTTTTATGTGGGGTGCGCATATCTAAGTGTGCACACATCATTTTTCTATAGTTTATTCATCTTTGGTTTTAATTTTCCATGCCTTTGTCCCGGAATGCTCGCCGATGATCAGGTCAGGCTATGTTGTTATAGCCATTCAAATGCAGAGCACTTGCCTCAGATGCCCCTTAATTTCTAGTCAAAATATTACTTGATATTAGAATAATTTTGACATGAAGTCCTCCAAACTATCTGCCAAGTGTTCTTGCCATGTAACATTCTATCTTTTTCATTTTTTTGAACAGCCAAAAAAATACTTTTTTATTTTCAAAGTACAAGGAGTACTCTTATCCATCTCCATTCATTTTCTTTGTTAAAAGAGAAAATTTTCATTTTTATACAATCATGCTATCCCACTTTCTTTAATTTTGACAATATCAAGCACCTATTTGGATCTTGGCACCAATTAGTGAATGAAAAATTCCAATCATTTTTGTTCCCACTAATCCACAAATAAGATCTCCTTCGAACTAATTCCAATCCATCCTCCACGTTAGCTTGCTTATCATTGAAAATTGCATCATTTCTCGCTAACTATATATATATAGTTCATGTTACTGCAAACCATATCACTAGCCAGCTTGTCCTTGCATTTGTTACACCACTATGCTGTACAAGTCCATAATAGCTAGTATTATACCAAAGAAGAGTTTGGCCAATGTGTCTGCGTCTGCAGGAAATGATAACACATGTAACACATCCCTTCCACAGAAGAATACCGCCTCTTGTCCTGTTAACAAGTCTCCATCCCGTTTCTTATCCTCTTATCTTACTTTCTTCTTTCTTCGTTCTTCGATAGAGACAGCAACAAAATATTCAAATATTACTTGGTACAGAGAAACTATTGAAAGTAAGATTAGTGAAGATGCTTGGCAAATTTCAACTTCCACATGATGATACCTTGGTTTTAATTATCATGCAATTACCGCAATTTTCGCCAGGCCAACAAATGTGCAGTATGCCTGCAAAATTATTACATTAAAACAAGTCATTATCTAAAAAAAAATATTGATGCAATTTATCACTTTAAATTTTTATTTTTGAAAAATGAATCTAAATTTAATGATTACCGTTGAAAGTTTGTTAGATTTTTACTCTTGAAATCTAATAGAAATGTAATGATAACATTTAAATTTGATCTAATTTCTTAAAAGTAAAAATTTAAAGTGACAAATTACATCAAATTTTTTTTGAATGACAATTTCCTTCATTACTAATTTTAGGGAGAAATCTACCTACACTTTTTAGTTTTTACTTTTCACCTTTCCGCCCTTAGTGGCTAAGTATCTGATCATTCATAAAGCATTTGACTAATAAACTTGCGTAACCTTCTTTTGGTAATTGTTACATACCGTGACATTTTTGCTTCAATGATTTTTATTCAAATAAGACAGTCTTCATCTGCCTTAAAGGAAAAAAAAAAAAAAAAGACACCTGCACAACAAATCCAAATACGAGCTATTGAGAGTAAAAAACTAAATGTTTGATATTAAACAACCACGAGAACATTAGGGGGTCTGTGGTGAAACATAATTCATACTGACTCTGGTGTGGACAAAGTGAACAAACCCCTTGTTCATGAGGATCAGTATCGCATGCTACGACTGATACCGGACATTATTCTCCGTACTAGAAGGGAAAATATAACATTGAAAATGAAAAAAGTACAAGACTCAGTGAAACATCTGTACAGAAGAGGCAATACAGCTAAAATATCTGGCAATGGCATCATCTACACGGAAGGTATATTGGAGAAGGAGAAACCTTTATATCCTTTGTATGCAAGGTATGCGATCCGTGTATAATAGAACCCAGGAATTAACAAAATGGCACCAACTATTGTAAAGAAAAGCCCTGCCACATCAAAAAACGAAAGTGAGTAATAAAGCTTAACACAGATATAGAAGGCCAATTATTCAATAAATGCAATTGAGTACTCTTTGAATAGGAATCCATTTCTCTTTCTGAAAGATCCTGGTTTTCATTCTTTAATGATTGATAAATTTAACTTACATCTAATTTAACAATTTAGAAAGAAGAATATTTATGGTAATTCTTCTCCAAAGCTTATGAGGTAAGAGAGGTATTCAAATCAGAAGATTAGCTCCTACTCCTTGGTGATATTATTTCCAAAACCTAATAACCTATGCATGTTTCCACATCCCCGATTGTTGAAATCATCATATGGATTCCACTATCCATCTCTCCTAGTAATGAAAAGTATTTTCAATTTTAACGGCATCCCTTTGTTGTTGATAAATTAGATATTATCACAAACCATCTCTGCTAGATGATTTTGAAAATGATCCCCCATCTCCTAGAGGATTAGCCATCTATGCTAGTAAAGAAAAGCATTTTACCACATCCATGTAGGATTCTCAATGGTACATTGTCTACAAACTATCCTCTCTTCTAGAGGATTATTCAAAGAGATGTCCTATCTCAATTTGAGTTCAATAGTAGAAGACTAGGAGGTTGATTTATAACAGTACAGTATCTTTGTCCAGCCAAGAGGATTATTCAAAGAAATAAGCCACCTCAATTTCAGTTCAGTAGTAGAAGACTAGGAGGTGGATTTATAGCAGTACAGCATCTCCATCCAGCCAGGAGGATTATTCAAAGAAATAACCCATCTCCATTTCAGTTCATTCTTTATTTTTTAACAGCAAAAAGTAATATTTATTAAAAACGAAGTACAAAGGTACCCAAACCCATAAATATTTTAACTTGAAAGGTATAAATTTACAAGATCAGTCCATTCTGATATATTAGCACAAGAGCACTTCCAAGTTGTTAAAAAACTTTAGCCTGCACTTTGTCGCCACAGAATAAGAACAGAAACTGTGATTTTGAATGCTTGCCGTAAGGTGTCGACACCAAAATTATGGGTCGACACCACACCCGTGTCGGGTTTCTGTCCTCTTTTGCAATTTCTTCAATGGTAAAATTGCAAAACTGGTCCTTAAAAATTTTCATGCTGAGCATTTGGATCCCAAAACTCAATATTCATTCACTTAGGTTCCAAGATAACACCTTCCTTCTTGCAATTTGGGCCCTCAATTTTTAAAATATGTTCATTTAAACCCAAAAACTCCTATTCTTATGCATTCACGTCCTTTTCTTTTCTACCACCCTTATCTCAAACATTTCAGTTCATTCTTTGAGGTGAAGTTTAGTTCAATTCTTAATTACCAGACTTAACTGTACATTCACCAGTTGAAAGTCGAACCTTACAATCCATGGAATTCGGTTGATCCGGTAGAATGCAATCCGAATTCGAACTGAACATTTTTTCTGGACCCAGTGGCCTATTGCGGAAAGGAAGTAATAAAAATAAAATAGCGGTTTATGGTTGGATTGGGCCTTAGGATTTGGGCTTTAGAATCCAATGCAACTTTTTTTTCTAGAATGCATTCCCTCTTTTTAGTTGATGAAGTTTTGTTTTGTTTTGTATGTATATGCATGTGTGTATATATATATATATATATATATATGTATATTTAATTCAAACTTAGGAAGAGAAGTGATTTGAGAAATTAGTTACAATTTTTATTGTATTGTATAACTTATCATTAGATATCAAAAGTTACTTATTATTTTTGTTAGACTAAAAAATTAATGAAGAGATTGATTTCATAAAATAAGAGATGATTGATTTCCTTTTTGAATAAAATGTAAAATTTTATTTTTCCAGTAAATTACTATTTGTTCATAGAATAGTTTGAGCTGGTACAATTAGTAGGAAGATTATAACCAAGAAAACTCTTTATCCTACGGCTAGACTAGTGTATTTTGTACAATATCCTTTTAGCCTTTACTGCATAGCAATGCACATGAGCCGGGTGGAAGATTTTGATCAAACAAATCGCAAAATTTTACGTGTAACATTGAAAAGAATTTCTCTAACAATTAACGACACAAATTAAAACTGTCATCAATGTAACCTATTATTTCTTTCACGCCAA
>BPVZ01000082.1:543181-553640 GCA_020521535.1 Rubroshorea leprosula
AAAAAAATATAATGTAAGATTAAAATAAATAGCTATATTAAAAGGATGTAACTTTAATTATTTAAAACGTAGCAATAACGCACCCTTACTAAATCTTGGAATTTTTTAACAGGTACCTTATATTATGCTATACTTTTTCACTTTTAATTTGTATAAAAAATTATAAAAATAAATTTTATTTTTAATATTAATATTATGTGAGGTATTTTAATTAAATAATTGATAAAATTAAAATTTTATTTTTTTTATATAAATTATTAATAAAAATATATAATAAATATGTCTTTAATATGTACCTTAAAGATCCATATTAAAAAAATCCTTATATCTTTAATGTTACCTACAGAAGTTTTTTGTTTTGTAAAATGTAAATTTAATGAAGCAGTTCATTATAATACAAGCTGCTAACAATATCCATACACAAAGAATAAATCAGCTATACAAAAATAAATGTTCCCTACAGTTATATGTAAGTAAAGCAGAATGGTTTTGAGAACAAAAGATTAAATTTCCTTGACACAGTCTTCAGTTTGGTTGAGCTTCATCTTCGTTTTGTTCTTCACCTTTAAAATAGCGGTTTTGAGTATAGGGTCCTTCTAATTACTTATCACAAAAATGTCAAATTAAAGATCACATAAATAATTCTTCACAACGACATTATTTTGGGCGATGTTGTTATGATCTGTTTGGGTGGTTGTGACTTGTGACTTTTGTTGTAACAGAGTTGGTTGCTGTAAAATTGTACAAAGTTGCTGAAACTTAATTACTATCATATCAAATGTTTCATAAATATATGGAGGGAGCTTTAGTTTTCAAAACTTTATAATTAGACATTAGACAAGGGTTATAGGAAGCAAAATCATTTAGTATGATTGCCCTTCACTTGAACTGTTCTGCTTAAGATAGTGTTACGACATCAATGCAGATTGTGTTTATTATGTTTAAGAGTAGATTGAAAAGTAACTTAAGAGGTTGTGATATGTAATGACATTTAGGAGAGATTTATGTAAGGATTTTAAAATCAACCTATGGTAAATTAATAGCTTTAGAATTTTGTTTATGCTAAACATATGGAGTAAAAAACTTAAAATCTTGTTTATGCTAAACATATAGAGTAAAAAACTTAAAATTGTAGGGTGCATTGAATCATATTACAAATAATTTACCCAAGATTTCAACTTGATCATTTCAAGTAAATCATGTTGCCTACTGGAATTTTCCTTTAATCTTTCTCCTTCTACCCACTGTAAATTAAGATTGGTTAAAACACCATTGTGGTCTCTCTATTATAACAAAAACTTACTTTTTAGTCTCTCTACTTAAGAAAGCCTCTTTTAGTCTCTAAAGTTTATTATCGGTCCCTTTTGGGTCCCTTTTTGGTCCCTTGCTATTTTTTTGCATGCATGGCACATTAAAATAGAGGGGTTAAAAAGAAGTTTTTTTTTTTTTTTAAGTAGAAGACCTAAAAGGGGTTTTTTTTAAATAGAAGAACTCAAAGGGGTACTTTTTTTTTTATTCATTTTTAGTCTCTCTACTTTGGAATTTTCATTATCTAATGTGTTTTGTCTGTAAAAAGATAACAGAAAAACTAAAAAAGAATCGAATAATAAATTTTAAGGAATAAAAATGAGTTTTCTTAAATAAAAGGGCTAAAAGAGACTTTTTATTAAAATAGAGGAACCAAAATAGCATTTTAACCATTAATATTCGTTGATGTGCCCTTCTACAACCTTAATTGTGTTTTCTTGAAGCTATATATAAGTATAGCTAGAATGGTTTCGAGAGCCCATCAAGCACATTACCTTTTTACTGCTTTCATCCCATACTCCATTTCTGAATATTTTCCATTTCTATGCAACCACAGGAGCCAAACGCAGCTAGCAAAATACCTGCTCTTATCATCTAATTTCTGACGTTTCTCAATTACTTGTTTACCATATTTCCCTGACTCTTCATTTTGGTTTATGATTTTAATCTCATCAATTTCAAAATGAAGATTCTGGGTGAAGGGTCTCTTCAACTTGTCTGTGCATTAGTGATTTTACTGCATATGCAATCTTCCATTGGAATCAGTTCAACAGCTGCTGGTGATGAAGTTAGGTGCATAGAGAGCGAAAGACAAGTGCTTCTGGCATTTAAGCAAGGTCTGGTTGACGAATATGGCAGGCTTTCCTCATGGGGCAGTGAAGAAGAGAGAAAGGATTGTTGCAAATGGGAAGCAGTTCAATGTAGCAACACAACTGGGCACATCATTGTGCTTAATCTAACTACAGCGCATGAGTATGGTTCTTATCCTCATGACTTGAGAGGTAACCTTAGTCCTTCCCTATTTGAGTTGCAGCATTTAACTTATTTAGGCCTTGCTGGAATTGATTTCAACTTTAGTCACATTCCGGAGTCTATCGGCTCCCTCAACAAAATACAACATCTTGATCTCAGTTATTGTCAATTAAGTGGATCTCTTCCTAGCCAGCTTGCAAACCTCACGAGTTTGCAATATCTTGATCTTAGCTCTAATAACTTCAACAATGTCAAAAATCTTGAATGGCTCTCTTATCTTTCTTCTTTGAAACACATTGTTTTGGACGGCAGTGACCTTGGAAAGGTAAATAACTGGCCGCAGCTGATTAATAAACTCCCTCATCTAGCTTACCTGTCTCTAAGGGGATGTAATCTTCAAGATGTCATTCCTAAGTCAATCCCCATGATGAATTCTTCTACTTTTCTCACCGAGCTTGATCTAGGTTACAACAATTTGACTGCCTCCACATTCCACTGGTTGTTTAAATTCATTAAGAGCCTTGTTTCTCTTGCCTTCGACAGTACTCATTTTCAAGGTTTGATTCCAGAGAATCTCGGTCACATGACTTATCTGAAAACCCTATATCTCTCCTACAACCAATTGGAAGGAGGGATTCCCAAATCCTTTGGGAACCTGTGCAATTTAAGGTTACTACACCTATCTAGTAACCATCTTGACGGAATGCTTCCTGAACTCATTGGTAACTTATCTGGTTGTCTACAAGTCTCCTTGGAAGAATTGCATTTGGCTCAAAATAAAATTAAGGGACCCTTGCCTGAAATGATAAAAAACTTCTCGTCACTGCGATTGTTGTCTCTTTCCAGCAATCAACTAACTGGTACTGTGCCCAAATGTATTGGACTCCTGTCAAACCTTGAGGAGATATATATTTCTTTCAATCCTTTGAATGGGACGATCAGTGAATCACACTTTTCAACACTATCTAAGTTACAGTCGTTGGGCATGTCTTCTAGTTCTTTGAGCATCAACTTTAGCAATGACTGGATTCACCCATTCCAGTTGGATTTTATAAGACTTGGGTCGTGCAAGTTGGGCCCAAAGTTTCCAAGTTGGTTAAAGTCCCAGAGAAAATTTTCTTTTCTTGATATCTCTGCAAGTGGGATTTCAGATAGCATCCCAGAGTGGTTTTGGAACCTATCTTCTAGACTAGTTCATGTGAATCTTTCTTCCAACAATATCTATGGAATTTTGCCAGATTTGTCAACAAAATTTTGGTATTCTCATCACCCTGGGATAGATTTGAGTACAAACAAGTTGGAGGGTCCATTGCCAGTATTCCCTGTTAATGTCACATCCATAAACCTATCAAAAAATAGGTTCTCTGGGTTAATTTCTTCTCTTTGTACTATAACTGGCGGGAAACTCTTGTTCCTTGATGTTTCGCACAATCAACTATCTGGAGAGTTTCCTGATTGCATAACACAATGGACAAGTCTAGAGATTCTGAATTTGGCTAATAATCATTTATTTGGGAAAATTCCAAACTCTATTGGATCTTTGTATTATCTTGAATCGTTGGCTTTGCAAAACAACAGTTTCTCCGGAGAAATACCTCAGTCTCTAGGAAATTGCAGTGCCTTGCAATTTCTGGACTTGAATTATAATAACTTCTCTGGGAAAATACCAACCTGGATTGGAGAAAGTCTAAGTTCACTAATTTTCCTTTTTCTGAGATCCAATAATTTCAGTGGAGACATCCCCTTGCAGCTATGCTGGTTGACAGAAATTAAGGTGCTAGACCTCTCCAACAACAATCTATCTGGAAACATACCATGGTGCATCCAGAATCTGACTGCATTAGCTCAAAAGGAGAGTTTAACCATTGATCATTTTTTTGCAGTTCCATATATTAGTAATAATAACTTTTACCCGGCATACTATGTTGACAAAGCATCTGTAATGTGGAAAGGAATGGAGCGTGATTATGAGAATGGAAATCTCGAGAATTTGAGGATTATTGATCTTTCAAGTAACAAATTAACAGGGGAGATTCCAGTCCAGATATCTGTTCTCTTGGAACTGGTTGAATTGAACTTATCAAAAAATCAGTTGACGGGACGGATTCCTTCAAACATTGGGCAGATGAGACAGTTAGAATCACTTGACTTATCATGGAACCAGCTTTCAGGTCAGCTTCCTTGGAGTATCTCCCAATTAAATTTTCTTAGCATCTTGAACCTGTCGTATAACAACTTTTCTGGGAGAATCCCATCTGGACCCCAAATACAAACATTTAATGCTTCTTCATTTGTCGGTAATCCTGCACTCTGTGGGCTTCCTCTAACATCAACTTGCCCGGAAGATGAAAAATCAGAGGGCAAACCAAAAGACAGAGACATAGCTGAATTCTGGAAATGGTTTAAACCGGGTGTGGAACTTGGAGCGGCCGTCGGCTTCGTGGGAGTTCTGGCTGTGAAGTTAGATCATCCATGGAAACATCTCTGTTTCCTGTTGTTCAACAACGTGAAGGTCCGCCTTAGCAACTTGAAGGACTGCCTTTATTTACTTGTAGCAACAGTTGGTTTGCTGGTGAGAGAGCATGTATCCAGATTGGGAAGAAAGTTGAAGTTGTTCGAGCCATCAGTCTCTTTCTAGAGGCCGGTAAAGGTCGATACACATTTATTCTAATTTTGTATTACATCTTCATCACTTGATCATGAAAAAAAAAAAAGAATAACAGAGCAAATAACCTCTTATTTGTTGTTTTTCAGGTTCAAGATGTTTCGTGTTGCAAAGTGAACTTCCAGGATGTCTTCTCCTCTTTCCGGATCGATAAGTCCAAGCTGAGCAGGGCATTGTTTCTTTGTGTCTGGTTGAAATGTCTGTTTAAATTAAATGGTTTGCGCTTGTTTTTCTATCATCTATTTTGTAATAATTTGCTTGAAACTGATATGCAATATGGATTTGTATTCTGTAATTTAACTAAGTTTGTAATCTGGAGACAAACAGAAACTCAGAAAGTTGGTTTGTGTAAACCCTAATTTATAGGTTTAATGTTAATTTTAAAATATTATCTTTAATTAATCAAATGGTCAAGAGACGTAGGGTAGGATTAAAACAATCCAGCCAAACCTCACCCACCTCCTCTGTTCCTCTGCCCAAATGAGCGTTTTCGTATTTCTTCACAAAATTTCCGGGAATGGTCAAGGGATGTAGGACCGGAGATTCGCGTTGCCAATGAAGCGGGTAACCTTTAGTTCTCACTTCCCCTGTTTCTTCATCCCAATAATTTCAATAAACTTGTGGCTTTTCAACTCGCCTTCAGGTTTTTGAGTTAAAATGGCTGCTGGGTTCGCATGGAAGGTAAGCTCTTGTTTTATCTGTGTGGTAGGTATGTGCTGCTTCTGTTTATTTTTCGAGTTTGATATTTCAATGGAAACAACGATGCAAGCAAATCACTTCAAGTGAATTGTGTAATTAGAAAATAATAATGAATTATTTGCTTGTTCCTTTAATCTTTAGAGAATCCAATTACTAACGTGGATAATCAAGTAGCTGCCATGCCTTTTTTTTGTCTTCCATTTCTTTTGCACACAGCAACCATTTTTGGTGCTACGTGTAACAGTCATGCCAGTAACAAGGGCAAGTTACAGTACTATAAAATGGGTTTTGATTTTGTTTGTGCAATTCCATATATATTTTTTCTGATAGGTTTTTGATTTAAGGGGTTGCTGTTTACAACCGAAGTTTAAGTGTTTTCTTAGAGCATTTTCGATGGGTTTTGACAACTTTGCATCAAATCAATGCTTCCTGCAAACAACATCTATAAATGAATGCATTAGTCTTCTAATACTAATTTGATGTTTGCTTTGGCCTAACGATGTGATTCATTCTTGAAAAAAGAGAATGTTGATTCATTTAATTCTGTCTGACTTCTATTCTTAAGAGGAGCAGGCAAGGCAATACACCAATGCTCTAACAGTAATTCATTTCCCTTTTTATCTTTATATATCTTTTATTCTTCTGCATTTGATGGTAATTCTGCTCTATATAAGTGCCCTCCAAAACGAATATGTCAGGGAGATGAAAAACACACAGACGGTGGTGGCAAAGAAAATCATGATGACCTAGATTAATTCTGGAAAGGGTTTAACACAGTATGGAACTTGTAATGGCCTTTGGCTCTCTGGGAGTTCTTTCTTAAAAATTGGATCAGCCACTTTGTTTACTGGTGCAGTGAATGCTGCCAGATTGCAAAGAAAGTTGAAGTCTTAAGAGCCAAAGTCACTCTTTGCCTCTGAGCCTGGAAAAGCTGGTATGGTTAAGTTCGTTTATGCTATCTTCTTGTTCAAGTGCATTACTTCAGTTTGAATATGTTTCTTCACACTTCAAGGACTCAACTTCTCCATTCTGTATTGCTAGTGTTAAGTATTAACAAATAACAAATCAAACCTGAGTAGGTTATTTCTTTCTTTCTTTCTTTCTTTCTTTCTTTCTCTGTGTAATAAATCAATGTATATTTGTCTGTGTGGTTTGCATCTTCTATTATAAGGAGCTAATTGCAGCTTCTTGCTCTGAAACTGAGATAGGATTACTATCTGAATTCTATTGGATTAAATTCAATTTTCTTTTTAACAGTCATTTTCCCTTCTTTTAAATGAATTCACAATTTAATATTTGTATAATTTTAACTTAAAATTTCACAATCTAATGCTGTTTGTTCCAGTTGTAACAATTTAGATGTTTCTTCATAAAAGGCCATAGAGAAGGATTCAGAGATTCAACCTCCGATTTGTGGCCTCTTTGATTCGGATGGGCTTCCTTCAACCATGTCCGAGCTACATTTCCTCAGTGCCTTAGAGCTGTCATATAATAACTCTTTTGGGAAAATTCGATCAAGCACCTAATTGCAGAGCTTTAGTGCATCTGCTTCTTTTTTTTCTTTTCTTTTTTTTTTGGGTAATTCTGCACTCTGTGGACCTTCTCCAGCACCAACATGCTCTGGTGAAGAAAGACCTACAGATGGTGGTTCCAGTACAATCAAGACGATGAAGATGAATTTTGGAAAGAATTTAAACCCAGTATGGAACTTGGAATGATGGCTTTTGGCTTTCTGGGAGCTTTGGCTTTAAACTTGGATCATCCAGGGAAACATGCTTGCTTCTTGTTTTTTGACTTTGACTACATGAAGATCTGCCTCAGTAACTTGAAGGCAGTACTTTGTCTGGTGGTAACAGTTAGTGCTACCAGATTGCAAGAACGTTCAACTTGCTACCCTGGAGCCCAAGGAAGAGGGTATGTTTTAAGTTTGTTTATAACGTTGTCATCTTGTTCAGGTGAACTACATACTTCATTGAAAATAACAGACAAGTCACCTCTGCTTTGCTTTTCAGGTGCTTCTTCAGAATTCAAGGACTTGATGTTCTCTTGTGAAGTGAAATTCCAAGGTAAGTTTTTTTATCTCAGGGAAAAAAGAGTAAAATTCCAGGCTTTCTTTAGCTATTACAGTCCTCAAGACCAGCTTTTTATTTCCTCTTTTGTGTGCTAAATTATGCTTTATGTGTGTTTTATTGTATCACTTTGTGTTTCCCTTGTTTTTATTCCACCATCTAGTTTGTAAAGAATCAAGAACAAGCGAGTTGCAACAGAAATAAGGCTGGAATCTGCCCTTACTCTTATCGACATATTTTAGTTTATAGAATAGTTATACTTTAATCAAATTATAAAAATGAGATAAATTAGATAGAAATCATGCTAATGATATATATATATATATATATATTTTATTTCTGATTTGAGGAGCTCTTGCTTATAATTGCAATCAAAGGTCAGTCTTCTTTTCTTTTTTGCATTTTCAATAACTTCAATAGAATGCTTCCAGGAAACAAGATTTCCAAAGTTGGTTAATAGGTCAACAAGTCAATGGTCTTCATTTCTTTAACTTGATCATGTTTCAGAGGCTCAGTGTTGAATTCTGCTCCTCCAGCCTGACTTTTTGTTAAAATTCATCAAACTGGTATCTTTCTTTAATCTTCTCCCTACATCAAATGTCTTTCCTTTTTGTTTCACAAAATATTAAATTTCCTTGACACAATTTTCACTTTGGTTCAGTTTGATCTTGATTTTGTTCATATGACTTTCAAAAAGAATGGTTTCGGGTATAAAGGGTCCTTTGTAATTGTCACAGAATCAATGTCAAGAAAAGATCATATAAATTATTCGTCACATGTTGTTTTGGACAACATTTAGTCTCACTAGTGTTATTTTCTTCAATAAAAACTCCAAATAATTACACTCCCTCTTGATGAGATTTTTACCCTTAACAACTTCATAACATGTTTAGTCTCACTGTATGTATGTTTTGATGGAATTTGGAACCAAGCATTTAGATTACTAAAATTACCTCCTTAAATTTGAACTCACTCTTTCTTCCTAAATAATCAGGATACTTCAGGGAAAAACTGATTTTAAACTAATTGGACTGAAACGAACTCTGCACACTTACATGAATTCCTTCACTTGGCTGATGCCCATTACATTATATTCTCTTATTTCTCCAGTTCCCTCAACGTTCCTTACAATGCTTGCACTGCTCCATTTGCTACATGATCAAAATGACATGAGAGTGACGCTAGCAAATGGAAACGATGATAAATTAAGTAGAAAAGTACTGTTATAGAGAGTGAAAGACAAAGCACTCCTCAACTTTAAACAAGGTCTAATTGATGACCAGTTCTTGTCGAATTTATGGTTCACTTATGTTTCCTTTTGACATCTGTTCATTGCGTTCTGTTGTAGCTGTTCATATAAGTAGAAGGGTTCCAAAACTCAGACAGCAAAACCAAATGGTTAAGTTTCCATAATTTTTCTTTGGCACTCTTCATTTTTGTTCAGCTTGATCTTGATTTTGTTATTTTCACTCAAAAAATTATGGTTTTGGATAGAGGGAACTCTCTGCTTTTCTTTTTAATTGTGATTTTACTGCAGATTAGAAGTGCTGTTGGACTCAATTCAACAGCTGGAGATCATGAAGTTAGGGGCATGGAGAGGGAAAGACAAGTACTTCTTGCATTTAAGCAAGTTTTGGTTGATGACTATGGTGTGCTTTCCTCCTGGGGAAGTGAAGAAGAGAAAAGGGATTGCTGCAAATGGAGAGGAGTTCAGTGTAGCAAAGCTACTGGGCACGTAATTGAGCTTTCTCTTCAGGATTGCTCTTTAAGAGGTAAGCAATGTCCCTTCCTGTTTGAGTTGCAGAGTTTTAACTTTTTTGTACGTTAGTTGGATTGGCTTTAATTTTAACTGCATTCCAAAATCTATCATTTCACTTTAACCAACTAAAAAATATCTTGATCCCTCTTCTTGTGGTTTTGGTTTAGGTGGACATCTTCTCAGTCAGTTAGAGAACCTCACAAGTCTGCAACTCAATCTTAGACATAATTACTTCAACAGTATGGAAAATATTGAGTGGCTTTCCCATCTTTCTTCTTTGAAATACCTTGATATGAGTACAATCAACCTTCGTAAGGTTAATAACGGGCTGCAAGTGGTTAACAAGCTCCCTTATGTAACCAACCTGTGGCTAGATTTCTGTAATCTTCTAGATGTTGTTCCTCAGTCCTTCCCCAGGGTTAGTAATTTGACATCCCTTGCTGTCCTTGACCTAAGCAGTAATAATTTGATTACATTCACATTCCAGTGGCTGTTCAATTTCAGCTTAAGCAACAGCTTAGTCCTACTCAGGTAGAAATGTGTTTCAAGGTCCGATTCCAGAAACTTTCAGTCTCATGACTTCTTTGGAATACCTATATCTCAAGGAAAATCAATTTGTAGGGATTCCAAAATCCTTTGGGAACATGTGCAAATTAAGGCTTTTACACTTGTCTGGTTATCTGGGGCTGGGGGGAATGCTTCATGAACTCATAGGCAACTTATCTGGATGTTTGCAGCTATCAGTGGAAGATCTGGCTTTAGATAATGGTGGAATTGGGGAAGTCCTATCTGATCCGATAACAAACTTCTCATTGTTGAGAGAGTTGTCCCTTGGAAGTAATAATCTGAGTGGTACTGTGACCAAAAATATCAGGCTCCTTTCAAATCTTGCGTCATTTGATCTTTCTTTCAATTCTTTTGATGGGGTGATCACTGAAGAATACTTCTCAACACAATTTGAGTTTGGAACTTTGGACCTGTCTTCTA
>BPVZ01000082.1:608749-620266 GCA_020521535.1 Rubroshorea leprosula
TAAAGAAAATATCATAATTGCGAGGTGTGTGTCTGTGGAAAATTTTCATTCTCCATATCTTGCAGTTTGGAACTTGGATTTGTCTGCAATTGACAAATAAATTGTGCTGTCATTTCAGAACATTCTTGTTTATAGCATCTAAATCCTTTATTGTTAGCTCCATCTAGATTTTATAGTATGTAGCGACTAGGAATTTAATCCTCGACTTGTGGCTAAGAGCAGAGGCTACTCTACTACCAAACCACATGGTTGATGGTAGTGCTAGCTAGATTTTAAGTGTATAGAGAAGTTTGTTCAAATTTGAGAAATTTTAATGGTTATGTTTATATTGTGAAAGGTGTGCAAAGTCCTGAAGTATCATAATTTTTCTTGCGGGCTCAAATTCCATACTTTTAATTGACATGTAATTTCAGAAAAATAAAAAATAAAGGAACAAGGATGAATAGCAAGTCCCACCTTACTCCTTTATCATGGATCTATTATCTATTGCTTGGTAGCTTACTCTTTACCCTAATTATTACACATATAATATATCTTTTTTTTTGGGACAGATCCCAGATGAGTTGTGTTCACACAATTCTCTCCAATTTCTAGACCTTTCTCACAACAATCTCTTTGTAAGCTTGCCAATATGTACTGGTAACGTAAGTGTCTTGCTTAATGAGCAACCATTCTCAAGAGTTCAAATTTGGCTTCGTCTTTTCTATTGACGGTATTTTTCATGTAGCTTATCTTGAGAATGCATTTGTTTTGATAAAAAAAATCAGTTGCTTGAATATGACAAGATACTTCACTTGCTGAAAATCATGGATTTTTTCAGTAACCATTTATCAGGGAGATTCCCTTAGGAATAACTAATCTCCAAGGGTTGCAATCAATGAATTTATCACACAATCTTTGCACTAGAAGGATCCTAGAAAACATCAACATGAGAATGCTAGAATCAACTAATTTCTCAAGGAACAAATTGTTTGGTTCAATTCTAGAAAGCATGTCGAGTTTGCTGTTTTTGAGTTACTTGAACTTGTCCAATAACCAATTCAGTGGGTGAATTCTTCAAGTACTCAGTTGTAAAGTTTTCGATGCATCTAGCTATGTTGGAAACGAACTTTGCAGCCTTCCACTAGCAGATAACTGCAGTCTCAACGGAAATTCTATACCTAGCATCCAAAACAGAGGTGAAAAAGATGGAATGGAATTGAAATAAATTGATTGTTTGTGAGGATGACACTTGGATTTATTGTGGGATTTTGGAGTGTGCTAAGTCCTCTGGTGATTAGCAGGAGATGGTGATGCACATATTATCAATTTCTTGAGGAAATGTGGTGTAAAATCCTGTAAACAAACGTTTCTAAAGTTTAACGTGTTTCTTTTATAAATGTGTTAGTCTTGAATTATTAAGTATCATATCATTTCCTCTAAGTTGTATTGTGTAATAAAGTTTCCATTTCATCAGTGGAACATATATTGTCGATTTCCCTCATCAAAGTTAATTACTGATCTAGCATCAATTGCTTGCATGCATAAGCCTTTTTTCTTGTTGCTGCAACGAATCAAATTGAATAATTTTGCATGTTAAGAAGAGATTTCTTTTACAGATCCTTGGGGAAGACTGGCACACCATTCACTAATTTCATGGCCTCAAAACAGAAAAAAAAAAAAAAAAAAAAAAAAAGACCTTTGCATTCTACATGAACTATAGTCCGTAGAAGATGTTGGACAAAGGAATGGAGAAATTCATGTAGCTGTGTAGAATGGGGTATGGAAAAAGGCATGTTTAGGCCATATTGGAGCTGTTGGGGAAATTGATGGTAGGCGCCTATCCAATGGGTTATGGAAAAAGCATGTTTGGGTCACTTTCTGATCTGATGACAATGCATATTTATTATCTCATCTTCCTAGATGGTTTGAAGTAATATAATGTTCTTATATATCTTCTATATATTCTCCGCAATCAGTACTTAGAGCTGTAAAAATCTTAACTTCTAAATCAACTTTTTAAACATAATATTGAATATTAACTTTGTTGTTTACACTCTTATTTTTATTTATTTATTTATTTTTCAAATAACCGCATGAATCAAGTCTATTCTTGAAAAAATCATAGGCTTCCTCCCAGTCTGATCCTGTCCACCAGAAGGCTCTTAAGTGCCCATCATAGTCTAATTGTATAATATTAAAAGCTATTGATCTTTCATAATATTTTTTTCCTGGAAAGGAGAAAGTACCAAAATTATCCCACCCGAATTCAGCATAATAAAACTGCGTAGGGCGTGCACCTCAAAAAAATGAAGACATCCCCCATTCTACACGTACCGGATCAGGGTGGAATTGACAGCATGCCTATGAAATTGAAGAAAATTACGCAGGCACAAGTGTGTGGAATGGGGCATATGGAGAAAACATGTTTAGGTCCAATTCGAGTTGTTGAGGAAATTAATTATAAACGTGTACAATGGGTTGTGGAAATATATCGTAGCCACTTTGGACCTAGAAAATGAAGAAATCAACATGATGCTGACATTATGAAATGGCCGTGGGTAGAAAAAAGCATGTTTTGGGTCCCATCATCCGAACCGTTGGGAAAATTGATAGAAGGGGTATCCGAATGTGGCTTCCTCTTTTCTATTAACCACATTTTAGACGCAACTTATCTTGAGAATGCATTTGTTTCGATGAAAAGGTCAGTTGCTGCTTGAATATGGCAAGATAATTTACTCGGTAAAAATTATGAATTTTTCAAGTAACAGTTTATTAAGGACATTTCTTCAGAAATAATTAATCCCCAAGTGTTGCAATTAGTAAATTTATTACACTATCATTTCATTGGAAGGATCTTAGAAAATATCAATAACATGCATGAGATTGTTGAAATCAGATGATTTCTCAAGAAACAAATTATTATCTGGTTTTGGGTCATAGCCTTTCGAACTTGAAAATCTTGGACATTGGTTCAAACAAAATTTTGGGACATATCCCGAATGAGTTGTGTTCACTGAATTCTCTCCAAACTCTAGACCTTGCTCATTACAACCTCTTTGGAAGCTTGCCAAGGTGTATTGGTAACATAAGTGTCTTGCTTTTAACAAACAACCATTCTCAGGAGACCTACTCTAGCTACAACGGTTTTGGTGGCATCTTTTTTAGCCAGCAAGTACTTTATCTTGAGAATGCATTTGTTTTGATAAAAGGTCAGTTGCTTGAATATGATAGGACACTTCACTTGGTGAAAATCATGGATTTTTCTAACAACAATTTATCATCAGGGGAGATTCCTTCAGAAATAACTTATCTCCAAGGGTTGCAATCCCTGAATTTATCACACAATCTTTGCACTAGAAGGATCCCAAAAAACATTGGCAACATGAGAATGTTAGAATTAGTTTTCTCTACAAACAAATTGCCTGGTTCAATTCCGAGCAGTATGTCTAGTTTGACATTTTTGAGTTACTTGAACTTGTCCAATAACCAATTAACTCGTCAAATTCCTTCAAGTACTCAAATGCAGAGTTTCAATGCATCTATCTATTCTGGAAAGAGACTTTGTGGCCTTCCGCTACCAAATAAGTGCAGTGTAAATCGAAGTTCTGTATGTAACATTCAAAACAGAGGTGGAAAAAATGGGAATGGAGTTGAAATAGGTTGGTTGTTTGTGAGCGTAGCACTTGGATTTATTGTGGGATTTTGGAGGGTATCGAGTCCTCTAGTGATTAGCAAGCAATGGAGATGCATGTATTATCAATTTCTTGAGAAAATGTGGCAGAAAATCAGTGATTCTGTAAACAAATGTTTCTAAAGTTTAATGTATTTCTCTTATAAGTGTATTAGTCTTGAATTGTATAGTATCGTATCATTTCCTCTAAGTTGTGTTGTGTAATAACTAATAAGTACATACATATCATCAGTGGACTATATGTTCTAGTTTTCCCTTATAAAAGTTAGTTACTGATCTATTGCTTGCGGATGGTTTTTTCTGGTAACTGCAACAAATCAAATTGAATAATTTTGCAGGTCCAAAAGTGATTTCCATCATAGATCATCTTTGGTGAAGACCATATCACCATCCACTAATTTGACCAAATTAGAGTCAGTGGAAGATGTTGGACAAAATCTAATCTCCTCCTCTGCAATTAATTAACCGGTGCGTATTATTGCCATTTCCAAAACATAATCCATAAACTGTGTTTCTCTGTTCCGTTGGGACTTCCTTGTCGGCTTAATTTAATAAATCATTTATTAACTATTATTTATTTTTTGTTTTAGTCTAGATACTTTACTTTCTTTCAAACTCATCTATTAACTTCAAAAACTGTTTCATTTTCATCTACCTCACATAACTCCATTAGCTCTGTTAACGAAATTCCACACATGAGGTCATGTGCTGCCATGTAAGCAACCACATGATAGAAGCAAATTTCCAACAACAACGTTGTTTCTCTTTCATTTTTTTTTTCTATTGGCCACATGGTAGGAGCAAATTTTCGACAGCATTGTTTTTTCTTTAGGATTCAATTTCTATACTTAAATCTGCAACAGCTTAAGCTTCACTGTCGTCGGTGTTGTTTCGAACGGCGTCTTGTCGAACATCTGGACTCCTTTGACGAAGCTTTTTGTTGGTTTGTCAAATTCGTTCTGTAAAACGGCTTCGTACGAGTACTTCACTAGGGAGATGTAGTGGAACCATATCCAGTATAAGTGGATTCGGTTGCGGGAGATGATGAAGCCATTGAAGAGGACGAAGTAGGCGAGGATGGTGACTACTACGATGAATCCGAACATGATGTGGGAGACGACGCCGGAGTGGAATGTGACGAGGGAGCTCCCTGCCCAGAAGGAGGCGACGATGGTGAAGAAGAAGAAGAGGAACCCATGGAGGCCACTGGCGAGTCCCACGACTCCCACCATCCAAAAAGTTATGGCGGCGAAGAAGATGGAGAGGACGATTAAGGAAGGGATGGAAATTATGGAGTGGGCGAAGATGTACAATGATCGGCGGTAGGCATTATAATCAGTTTCTCGCATGAAGATGTAGCATTCTTGGATGGCTTTGGCGCAAGTGTAGAAGGTGGTGGACACGGCGAAGGCAAAGAACCCAATTCGTTGTTGAACCCCTTTGGGGGAATTGTCCACGTGCCAGAATATCGTTGCCAGGATGAATCTGGTGACCAAAACGACGCCTAATCGGATTCCAAACAGTTCAAGCATTCTTCTTGAGTTCGTTATCGATCTTTTGGCAATGACAATTGTTATACCCTAAAATAAGTCCTATGATAATTAGGACACGTGGAGGCATTCTAGAGATAGTCCTATCAAAAGTATAATAGGATAAATCCCATTAGAATAAGAATATCCCAAACACCAATAAAATAAAATTGTATTTCTAGAATAATTATATTTAAGCATTCTATAAATACCTCTAGGATCAACCTAAGGAGGTAGATTATTTTCCATCATTATTCTCTCTACATTGTAAACTCTCTCTATCAATAAAGATCTTGGTTCCACACCACCTACTCTATTTTTACTGTTAACATTTGGCGCCCACCGTGGGGCCGAGTTCTTTTTGATCCACGAATACCGCATGGAAAATCCAAAAAATTCATCGCCTCCTAGCAGAAGCACCCCAGGTTCCAGAAGCAAAGCCAGAATGAGCAACTCCTCTTCATCAAGCACGAATCCAAGAGATATTGTCAACAGAACCAAACCATCAGACTCAACAGTAGCATCACAAATACAGAAACTTACACAAGGCATGGAAGAAACAAGGCAAAGTTTAAAAGCAATCGAACGGGCCATAGCATCTATGACAAAAGCTACTAATACCTCGTCACAAGAAGCTAAGCGAGAACGTTTATCACGAAGTGACGCCAGGACACTTGAAGGAAAGGAGCAAGATTCAGCACAAGGAAACAGCAATCAAGATGAAAGCTACGTACCTTCAAGATCAACAGAGTGGACAGTTGACACGAGCTTACAACCATCCTCAGCTTTCACTCAGTACAATTTTCGAAGTAAAAACATGATACCTTGTACACATTCAAACCAAAGGAAGATTAGCCAACAAATCCAAGAAACCACACTCACGGCAGCAGGGCCACAAAAGACAGAAACGCAGATTCATGATGACGGCGTTTACAAAGAAATTGAGGTGCTGCGACAACATCTAGCAAAAATAGAAGCTGGCAGGCAGAAATATGCAGAACTAGTACACACAGCTTCAGTAGAAAAAGCCTTTATAGATGACATCATCAGGGAACCTGTGCCGTCAAACTTCAAAACTCCGCAGCTAGCTGAGTACGATGGAACCCAGGACCCAGTGGAGCACGTGCAAGGATATAGAATGGCAATGATGGTATATGGAGCCTCAAATGCTCTATTATGCAAGCAATTCCCAGCAACTTTCAGGAAAGCTGCGCAGGCTTGGTTCGCAACATTACCAGAAAAATCCATTCAGACCTTTGATCAATTTGCGAATATGTTCATCAATCATTTCACGGCCAGCAAAGCTCCTCGAAAGACCAACCATCATCTCTTAACAATTAAACAAAAAACAGGAGAGTCGTTAAGAGCCTACATAGCAAGATTTCACAACAAAGCTGTGCAAGTAGAAAGATTGGACCAAAGTGTGGCAATGCATGCTCTAATGGACGGACTTAAAGACTCAAGTTTCTATAGATCTCTAAACAAGCGGGAGCCCACCAGCCTTAATGATCTCATGAGAAGGGCGGAAGGATACATCAGAGCAGAAGAAAGGGCAGCGGTAAAATAAGCGCAGGAAACACCGAATTCAGAAGAAGGAAGAAAGCGGAAAATAGAAAAAGATATAGACAGTAGAGGTACTAAAGACAGAAAACAGACAAGATACAACTTGAGAGATAGACACTCCCAAACACAGAGAGAATTTGTGGGATATACAACACTCACACCTTTAAACACCAGCAGGACGGAGGTCTTCAACGTAGCAAAGAAAACAGAGAAGCTGCAATGGCCAGCTAGAATGGCAAGTAACCCAACTAGAAGAGATCAGACATGATTCTGCGCCTTTCATGGAGAACATGGACACGACACAGAGGAATGCAGACAACTGAAAATAGAAATCGAGAGGTTAATAAGACGAGGAGCACTCCGGCAATTCGTAAAAACAAACGACGGCAGCAGAAATAGGAAAGATCAGCACAAAAAGCCTGGAGAAAAAGAGAAAGAAGAAGAACAGCCACTAGAAGTTGTGGGGACCATTAACATCGTAAGCTTACCATCTGAAGTATGCAGCAAGGAAAAAACCCCCCAAGTAACACTGGAAGCAAAGAATTCTTTAAGAAAAAGTGAGGTAATCAGCTTCACAGAAAAAGACATGCAACAAAGGGAAGTATATCCTCATGAACCCTTGATGATACAAGTAATAGTTGAAGATAGAAACCTCCGGCAAGGAAAAATATTAAAAAGAATATTAGTAGACACAGGAAGTTGCAGAGACATACTTACGCATGAAGTTTTCAAAAAGCTGGGATTCTCAGCACAACTTATGAGACCCTGTGAAATCCCGTTAGTAGGATTGTCTGGAAAAGAGGTGCCAGTAGTGGGGATCATCACGATACCTATCCATGTTGGCGATACCGCTCAGAAAGCTGTGGTAACTTTGGACTTTTTTGTCGTAGACATACCATGCTCTTTTAACGCAATCTTAGGAAGACCAGGATTGAATGCATTACAAGCAATAATCTCTACAAGCCACATGATGATCAAATTTCCTACGCCAAAAGGTATTGGAGTAGCAAGAGGAAGGTCCGCAGAAATTCAGGAAACTGTCACAGCACAAGTATCTAAACAATCAGAAACTCGGAAACTGCGGCCTAAGTCCAGAGCCTGGGATTTAATCGCAACAGGGGATATCGGGAGAAGAAGAGCATTGACAGTAGATACAATGGATGCACGAGAAGGTATAAACGAACAACGAGCAGAGCCCATTGATCGCACTAAATCTGTGGCACTCACCTCAAAAAATCCAGACAAAACAACGAATGTGGGAGCAGACATGGACCCAGAATTTACCGCGAAACTAGAGGAATGTTTAAGAAGGAATGAAGGTATATTTGCGGGAAGTGCAGCTGACATGCCTGGAATAGATCCTAAGGTCGCATGCCATAGGCTCGGGGTACTCCCAGAAGCTGTGCCAATCAGACAAAAGATGAGACAATTCGGAGCTGAAAGGACCGCAGCTATAAAGGAAGAAATAGAGAAATTAAAAGAGGCAGGATTTATAAAAGAAATAAACTTCTGTGAGTGGCTATCCAACGTTGTCATGGTAAAAAAGCCAAATGGAAAATGGCGCATGTGCATTGATTTCACTGACCTTAATAAGGTGTGCCCCAAAGACAACTATGCGTTACCAGACATAGATGAGTTAGTGGACAATTCCTCTGGATATGAAGTACTCAGCTTTTGTGACGCTTATTCCGGATACAACCAAATCCCACTGGCAGAAGAGGATCAAGACAAAACAGCTTTCATTGCGGCAGGAGAAACATACTGTTACATAGTGATGCCATTTGGCCTAAAAAACGCAGGTGCAACATACCAGCGTTTCGCAAACAAAATCTTCGTGTTGCTGAAAGGAAAGTGCGTAGAGGTATATGTCGATGACCTGATAATAAAAAGCAGAAGTCTAGATCAGCATCTTGAAGACTTAGAGCAAGTTTTCAGCATACTACACGAATATGGCATGAAGTTAAACCCTCTAAAATGTACGTTTGGGGTAAGGGCTGGAAAATTTTTAGGCTTCATGCTGACTAACAGAGGAATTGAAGCAAATCCGGAAAAGGTGCGTGCAATAATAGAAATGAGACCCCCAGCTTCAATAAAAGAGGTGCAGCACCTTATGGGGAAAATTGTGGCATTGGGAAGATTTCTATCAAAGTCTGCAGAAAGGTGCTTACCCATCTTTAAAATCCTGCGAGGGAAGAAAAACTTTGAATGGACACGAGACTGCCAGAAAGCTTTTGAACAATTAAAAGCATACCTGGCATCTCCACCCTTGATTAGCAAGCCTAGCCCCGGAGAGACATTATTCCTATACATAGCAGCAACAATAGAAGCAGTTAGCGCAGCTTTAATTAGGAAAGAACAAAAAAGGCAAAGACCTGTGTACTTCGTAAGCAAAGTACTGCAAGAACCAGAAAAAAGGTACGCACCTTTGGAGAAACTAGCATATGCAGTAATCATAGCAGCCAGAAGACTGAGATATTACTTTCTGGGGCACAAGATTACAGTCCTCACCAATTATCCATTGAGACATGTATTGCACAAACCAGACTTAGCAAGAAGGCTGGTGAAATGGAGCATTGAGCTTACAAAATTTGATGTGGAATTCCAGCCACGAAAAGCTACAAAAGCTCAGATTTTGGCAGACTTCATAGTAGAACTGAGTAAGGAAGAAAAAGCTGCACTTGACACACCTTTACCAACACCCCCAGCAAAACGACAATCATCAGAAATAGAAGAAGAGCAAGCAAGGGTAATTCCACCAGGTCTTTGCTGGATCCTCCATGTGGATGGATCATCAAGTGAGAATGGGAGTGGCGCAGGAATCATACTGACATCACCAGAAGGAGAAACCTTTGAATATGCACTGAAGTTTACATTTGAGGCATCCAACAATAGAGCAGAGTACGAAGCTCTGCTGGGAGGACTTCGGTTAGCGAAAGCTGTGAACGCAGAATACATAAAAATATTTAGTGATTCATAGTCAGTAGTAAACCAAGTAAAAGGAGATTTTAACGCTCAGGAAACAGTAATGACAAAATACCTAGAAAAAGCTGCGCAACTCCTTAAACCGTTCAAAGGATATGAAATGCACCATATAAAAAGAACTGAAAATTCAAAAGCTGATGCGTTGGCCAGATTAGCAAGTTCAGGAGTCACAGAATCTGGAAAAGAGATATACGTTGAGGAACTGAGCTCCCCCTCAATATCTGAAGAAGAAATCTTGGAAATAGAAGAAGAAGAAGTAACCTGGATGAATCCAATCAGAAGATACCTCTCTAATGGAGATTTACCTGAAGACAAGAAAGAAGCACAGAAATTGAAAAGGAAAGCAGTGTGGTATACAATCCTTGATGACCATCTTTATTGAAGATCATACACACAGCCATGGCTCAGATGTCTGACACCCAAGGAGGCAAAAACCGTAATGGAAGAAATTCACGAAGGAGAATGTTCCAACCACATAGGAGCAGAATCGCTATCATACAAAATCCTCCGCCAAGGATATTTTTGGCCAACCATGAAGATGGATACAAGGGAATACGTCAAAAGATGTGACAAATGCCAAAGGTTCGCTCGAGTACAACACCAACCCGCAAATCCTCTGCATATGGTAACAGCTCCATGGCCTTTCGCAAAATGGGGAATGGACATCCTTGGGCCCTTCCCAGAAGCAAAAGGAAAAAGAAGTACCTTATAGTTGCAATAGACTACTTCACGAAATGGGTGGAAGTCGAGGCAGTGGCCAGAATAACAGAACAGAAAATAGAAGAGTTTGTAAAGATATGCATCATATGCAGGTTTGGAACACCAAAAATCCTGGTCACGGACAATGGGACCCAGTTCGCAAGTGAATCTTTCAAAGAATTCTGTCAAGCACAGAATCTGGAAAGATGATTCACAATTAAAGCTCAGCTAGAAAACGAAGGAAAAACACCAGAACAAATTGAGCAGAGATTTGCTTCAGTAGCTTACCCAGAATCAAACGGACAAGCAGAAGCTGCCAACAGAATCATATTGGATAGCCTGAGAAAGAAGGTAGGAAAGGCAAAGGGCGCATGGACAGAAGAACTACCGTACACATTGTGGGCCTACAGAACCACATACCGCACATCCACCGGTGAGACCCCATTCAATTTAACATACGGAACAGAAGCAGTGATTCCAGTAGAAACCAGAATTTCAACGCATAGAACCAGCCATTACAACGAACACAAAAACAGAGAGACCTTGAGAGCCAACCTGGATTTACTAGAAGAAGTTAGGGACTTATCGCAAATACGAATGGCAAGTTACCATAGAAAAGCAGAAAAATACTACAACCGCAAGGTAAAACCCAAAAACCTATGCAAAGGAGATTGGGTACTAAGAAAAGCAGAGGTCTCAGAAAGAAATCCCCGAGAAGGAAAGCTACGCTCAAGCTGGGAAGGACCATACCTCATCAAGGAAGATTTAGGCAACGGAGCCTTCAAGTTGATGCGCCCCAATGGAGCAATAATCCCACGGACCTGGAATGCTGCGCACCTTAAGAAATACTACCAGTAAGCAAAGGAAAGTAACCTTGTAAAGTACTCCCCATCAATATTGCGACTTTTATCTAAATAAAATGAGAAATTTAGCAAAATCCAAAAAAAAATAAAAATATGCTTAGACAAACAATAATGCTGCGAGCAAGTTTGGATGTACATAAATATCCAAGCAAAAGTTACGCAAGCAAAAAAGAAGCTGTGAGCAAGTTTGGGTGTACATTAAATACCC
>BPVZ01000082.1:670299-684434 GCA_020521535.1 Rubroshorea leprosula
ATAAAATAAAAAATATTATTGAATTTCATATCTCACCATCATGGTCAAACACCACCTGCATTAGAAAGAGCACTTATTAGACCCATGTTGGAAAATGTAAGATAAAGATACAGAGTGTGGCTAAACTTGAACTTTTATACAAGAATACAAAAATGAATCAAATGTTTGAAAAGAAGTGGAATATACCGCCACATGTGAAGGTAAAATCTTCAGAACATCAATTATCTGCAGGAGAAATAATGAAAAGAAATGCCTTAGATCTATGTATTAAAAAAGGTTAATAATAATTAAAAAAATTAAATTATGAAAAGTAGGGCATATATTGCAGTTTAAAATAAACCAACAAACAACCAATTGAAAGTCTTCATCAAAATAGGAAAAGAACAGAATTACAAGGAGAAATATAATTAAGAAAAAGAATAAATAGGGCAATATCCACAGTTAAATTTCGTCATAATTTTAGCATGAGTAGCAAAATAAAAGGTTGAATTTGCTGTTGGTCAACAGAAATGACCTCTGATAAATGCTAAATTCAGAATTATAACAATGAAAATAAAACCAAGTAAAATGGCCACTCGTATACATATCACTTACAAGAGATAGAGCTGTGAATATGGTTAAAACCCAGTCTCCATTGCCATCAGCATGAGATAGATGACCATGGTTCAGTTTTGCTTCTCAGGTTCATGGAAAAGATTGGAATAATGATCAGTGTAAGTTCAGCATCAAGGTAAAAAAATAAAAGTATTAGCCAGGTATACGCCATAAGGACAGTGACACAGTTGTATACAAAGATTTATGATCATAACTATTCCTTTTTTTTTTCTGGAAAAAAATAAAGTAGGCAAAAAATGGGGATAAACTTCCTCGTAACAACTACCAAAAATGTGACCAAGTAGAATAAAGTAAACAAGACTTGCAAAGAAGGATAGAAACACATGCAAATGCAGTTTCAAAGTTTTTATGCTTCAATTTCTTTGCGAGGAGTAAAAAGAATATCGATCTATGTTTCACAAATAGTTCCAGAAAATGCAGGAGGCATTCAATGTACAGTCATTAAGCACCCTACGATAACCCTCATGTCAACTGTCAACCCCTCCATCCTCATTGCTTATACCTCACAAGCAGCTCTAATAAAAATCTAACTAAAGTAAGGGCCTCTATTTCAAATGGATATTTGCTATCTGAGGTCACTTTCAAGTTGTTTGTTTAGCCACTGTTGTTAAACACATGGTTTAAACCTTTGTACATCTCATTATACTCATTACTGTTTGCCATAATTTTCCACGTGGCAATACTGACCATATCCTTTATGAACCATAATACAAAAATAGTACCCAAACTTATCAACCATAAAGATTTGTGAGATATAGGTTTTGAAGTTAGTGGAAAGATACTCAGCTGAGCTTTTTGGTTATCTAATTCTCTGATTAGAAAGCTTAAAGCCAAAGCAAAAAATAAACTGCTTTTCTTAGATAACTAAGAAATTTATTCCATTAACCCATCTGTCCTTACTCTAAAACCCATCAAATTGTAATATTACAGCCTTAGTACCTATACAAGTATCAACAATGAGGGTTACAAACAACAAACCAAACACAGTCACACTCAACATAAAATCCTAGAGATAACAAAAAGATGCAATATGATCTTGTACCCATACAATAACAGCTCACATAGATGGCTTATGGTCAGCACATAAAAGTCTAGGTAACAAAATCAATTCATTTGACATATGGCAAAAGATGAGCAATACTAGTTACCTAAAAGCTTGAAGTAAGATCTGTATATGATTGATGTGCCATCAATGAGCATCACTCTACCATCTGAGGAAGTAGAAGCCACTGCTCTTTCTTCCTGCTTCAGTGTATTAATGGTTGCCTCAGGATGTGATATTTGTTCCCTTCTAGAAGAAATTACTTCCGCACTAGAAGAAGTTGCATGAAGAATTTGAGGTGAATCTGAGCATAAATTGTTGGATAAACTACAGTAGTCCTGAGGATTAAGTACAGAATTAATAAATGAACTTTTGCATAATCTCCCAGAAAAGGAATAAGAAACTACAAAATGTCTTTGAACAACAACAAGGCCTCTTCTAAGTTTTATGCTTGTTCCATTAGATATTCTCTGGGTAGTACCTTAATAGATTGAACCGGTGAAGGACAAATTAGATAGCATTTCTGGAGGTGGTACAAGTTGTTCACACCCCTCTGAGTCCTTGAGAATTTTCTTCCCAACGAAGGAAGACTACTCCATAAGGAACGACTGTGGAGATGCAAAGAATGATAATACGCCATGAATTGACGAAGCTCATTCCTTGATAACTATAGCATGGAATCAATGCTCCTGTACAAGAATGGCATTAATTCTTGGTTTCAAGAGTAGACGAAATATTTGAACAAAAAGAAGAGGGATAAAAATCTACCCAGCAAGAGAAAAAGTGAAGACATAGTCACACGTTACCCCAAAAACAAAGAAAAATGAGATAAGCATAATCTTGAAACTCATATTAGGTCACAAAAGAAGCACCCACAAAAATATTAAAAAAATAATAAAGGAAAAAAAAAAAAAGCAAAAAAGAAAAAGGGAGTAAGTTTCAATTGTCTGTATATTGTTGAGCAATTGTAATTAAGGTATAACTTAAAACCACATAAAACAATAATCATTAAGTTAAAAGGCAACCAAAATTTTATATTTCACGATTCTAAAGGATATAATTTAATTCTTAAAAAAGGGAAACAAAAAATCCTCACTCTGTTTGATTAAAAAAAAAAACCCACCTTTTGCTTGCTATGAAACCTCGAGAAAATTTACCAAAAAGATCAGAACTTTGATTCCTATCTTGCATGTTCTATTAAGTTCCCAGACTATGACTAAAACCCAACTCAAGATAAGCCAGCTAATGCCATAACGCTCTATCTTAGCAAAAACAACTCAGCTCTGAAAAAACTCAAAATACAACATGGAGGAAGTGAAAAAGAAAGAGTCTTTCTACAATTTCCCAAACCTGGACTGATTTTGCAAAATTTTGAGCATAGCACCTGTCGTTGTTACCCGCCCATACAGAGAAGAACTCTTCCTCTTTGTAGGGTTCTGCCGTTTTTAACGGAGGCGGTACCGGCGGGAGTATAAACGGGCTGGGTTGGGTCTTACTCTTATTCAATATGATATGAAGAAGCCCAAAATCAGAAATTGGGCCGGAGACTCAACTCATCGGAATTCCGAACCAAAACCCTTCTTTTCTTCTCTCTCCTTTCTATCATCATCCTTCCCCGCCACCTTCGAACCCACTTGAGCTGCTTTTCTTCTCCTTTGATTCTTCTCTCCCGCCGTCCGATCCTTTTCCTCAGATATTCCGGCAACAAGACGGTAAGCATCTCGACGAATCCATGCCTGAGTTTGTTTGATTGAATGCCGCTAAACTCTTATGACTTGAAATTGATTTTCTCTGAGAGAACTTTTGCTCCCAACTTTCTCTAGTTTACGTGTTTTCGAAGACATTTTGAGTTCATTTTTCATAGGGTAAGCTTTTATGATACTATGGGATTCATCTCCCCACTTCAAGATGGGAGCTTTTCTTCTGCAATTTTTTTGGGGGTGAATTTCATTGGTAGAGTCTGTAGTTTTGCTGTTGTAGCTGCTTAATTGTATTTCGAGAAGGTCTCGTAAATTTTGTTCATGTTTTAGCATAAAGTGTTGATGAATTGTTCATCTTCTTTTGTTTTTAGTTTCTGGAAATAAAAAATAAGACTGTTTTTAGCAATGGGAAAGCGAGGGAAGAGCCAGAAGAAAGACATGAGAAACCCTAAGAGAAGACATCGTGATGATGTTGTTCACCCTGAAGACATGGACGATGAGATTGATACATGTAATATCCATTTAACTTTATCTGTTTATGGTTTTAAGTATGTGCCTCTCATTTTTTTTATAGCCAATGTTTAACTGTAGTTCTCACTGTAATGGTCTGAAAGCAGCGAACTCGCCAGGCTACCTTAGTGCACCTATTTGTTTTCTTTTTTGTAATTGTGTTTTTTTACTTTTTTTTTTATGTATTGTGTATTATGTTGCTTGCAGTTCACAAGCAGAGAGATATTATACCACTCGATATAAATGGGGATGTAGAGGACTCAGATGAAGATAACGAGCATCCTGTTTTTGATCTTCAGGTTGTCGTTTGGTCCCACCTCACCTTGTAACAGTTTTTTTTATGGCTTTTGTATTTGCTTTTTGAAAAATTAATAGATGCCTCTCTAAGCAATATGGTTAACTTGAGGAATTGAATGTTACTAAGTGATAATACATCATCTGTAAGCAGATTTAGATTTGCTTATCTTGTTTTTTGTTTCATCAAGTGCACATTGAAAAAGGGTTATAAATTTCAAAAAGCATTGAGAAGGGAATGGGTAAAAAGATTTGAAAACTTCTATTTCCACACCAAATAAAACTAGCATACTTCCTTGTGATGCTACATTTAAAAACACAAAACACACATGTTTGTTTTATTATATTTTCTTTCTATAAACAATCACTAGCCTTTGTTGCACCAACTCCTGTGGGTAAATAGAAATAAGAGAAAAAGCAGAAAGACCAGTTTTTGGAAAGTAAGATCAAGAAAACCTTTTATTGCTTTGTTTAATTTTCTTATAAATCAATAATTTGGTTGGTTTGCTGTACACAACAAAGCATTGTGGGAACTGTTTCAATATATTAGAATTGATAAAAGATTGTTCATCACAAGGGCAAGTATGTTATTGAAGTATTTGCTTTTTCTTTTGGATTCCTATTTATCAGCCCACTTCATTACATGTAGGGTATCAATGATGGTGAGCATGATGATGATGAAGAGGAAGATGAAGACGATGATGATGCCCACATTTCTGGGTTTGCTGCCAAACGTAAGAATGTAAATTTGAACTGTTCAGTTTTCTACGATAGGTTATAGGCAATATATGTAGTTTATTTCTTATAACGGCTTACGCAGATGTTTGGTTTGTATGTGTGGTGAAGTTGAATTTAACAAATCACTTAATATGTGTAATTTGCAGTTGCAAGGCAACAAAAGTATCTTCGAGCAAAATATGGTGGAGTTGAGGATGAAATGCATGATGAAGAAGATGAAGATGAGAAAGATAAGAAAGCTTTATGGGGAGGGCTAAAGAGTGATTATTATCATGGTGATAACCGTAATTTTGAGGTGAGATTTTTTTTTTTTTTTTTTTGAGTTGAGAATTTGAATACTCTCTTTCCACTTCCTTCCTAGACCTTTTTACCAGTTGATTTGTAGGTAAAATAAATATGCTTTGAAATGGACCTGATTTTTCCCTTTTTTTCTCTGGTTTACTCTTAACTCTTAAAGCTACAATCAAGTGATGATGAGTCTCCTGCTGAAGAGGAAGAAGAGGTCTTGAGAATGCAGAGGGAAAAGGCAAAATATTTATCAACGGAAGACTTTGTTCCTGAAGATATTAGTGAAAATGAGAGTGAGAAGGAGCCAACCTTTGAGGTGAGTATTGCTTGAACTGCTACTTTGATTGGTTAGGGACATATAGTCACCATGGTGTAAAAACACACTTTATACAGGAAATTTCAGCAAAAGGAAAAGGTAGAAAAAAATCTCAAGCTATCGACAAACCTGTGGATGGTGAGGTTACGACTTTTGAGAAGGTCAAGAAAGATCTGAATGCTTTGTCAAATGAGGAGCAGATGGATGTTGTATATAGGTGATTTTTTTTTTTCATTTTTGTCTGTTTGAGTTTTCTCCTATCATAGTAATTATTGTTGCTTTTTATCATTTTCATGCAATTTCATTTTTTAGGGCCATCTTTTGGTCTAGAACTCCATTTTATGGTATATGCTGCAATACCAAATCTGCTTCTCCCTGATTCTGGTGCATTTATGTCCTAATTTGGCACAATTAGATGATGTATGGTGATGTTTTATGGAATCTAACAGGAGTTAATGATTTTGCCATTTCAGTTCTGCTCCAGAATTAGTTGGTTTATTGTCAGAGCTGAATGTTGCATTTGAAGAGCTTGAAAACAAAGTTAACCCTCTTTTAAGAAAGGTATTATTCTTCTCAGCTGACTATTCTATTTACAGTTCCAGCATTCCAATGATCCACAGTTGTGGATCTATGTACACTAGGTCTCACTATCTGAAAAACAAAAATTTCGTTGAGTGTTGTTTTCCTACCCATCCTTGGTTGTGCCTGGATCAATTTATATGTCAGGGCTTCCTAGAGTCTTGGCTCTGAGTTCACAACTATAAACTTTTTTTTTTTTCAGATTTATTAGGATTCAATTAGGAACTGAAGGACTGCAATATAAGGATGATGGTTAGTTATGACTTTTAGGATGATTCCAGAATTGGATATAATTTGGTGCATTTGAGAAATTTATGAGTCTTCAATTCCTGTGCTTGCAATACCCTTCTCATGGCCAATTTTCCTTAAAGAAATATTTGCATTTTGTATGATAAAGGCTTTATGTTTTTTTAGGCAAAAGAGGGGGGACCCTCTCTGGAAGGTGGGATGCGCTATTTGGAGGTGAAGCAGCTGCTTTTGCTGGCATATTGCCAGGCTATAGCATTTTATCTTCTTCTCAAGTCTGAAGGGCAACCAGTTCGTGATCATCCTGTTTTAAGTCGTATTGTTGAGATCCAAGGTTTATTGGATAAGGTGTTCTATTTACTTGCATTGTTCCTTTTTCATTTTTATCTTGCCTAATAAAGTGGTCAAGACTCTCAGTTGCACAGTTTTCACCTAGTATGAAAATGCTTGCTGACCATGTACTAGATTTCAAAATTACTTATTCTTTATATGTTAAATACTCTCTTGGAGACATATGTAACTGCCTCTCTACATTTCATTTTCTATTCTCTTTTAAACAGTCCATATTACTTTTTGGCTGCCATGTATCCAGTTTATGTTTTGCTACATTTGGTGCCTTTACTCTAATCCCTGCTTTACTTTACAGATGAAACAACTTGATGGAAATCTTCCTTCTGAATTGGAGGAGATTCTGACAAAAAACTATGGGGCTGAGAAAGGACCAAAATTGGTTAAAGAGAAAGCTGGACCATTATCCTTCACAAAGGACCATGTGCCTTCACCAGCTACTGCTGCACCAGAGGCAAAGGTAATTAGTATTTCATCCTATTCTGTTGTGACATGTTTCCTTGAAGTTGCTGATATATTAGGTTGACATATTTCTCATTTCACTGTACAGCTTCAAGAAATAACTAACTTTGGAAAAGTAGAGTCTACAAGGGACCAGGACAACAAGGTTGAGAAACCTAAGCATCAGGTGAGATGTGTCAGCTAAGTTTCCACTCTACTTTCCTAACATGCCCACCTTGCAATTCCTTTCCTTTTCTCCAAAGAGCTTTGTTTTGTGGTCTATTCTTGTGGTTCCATCACATAGCTAAGAGCAATGTTTCTTATACGGGATTCCTAAATATGGCAGAATGATCAAATCAGTGTCCAAAGCAAGGAAATGTTGAAAATAAGAGCTGCTCTTGCAGAAAAATTAAAGCAGAATGGAGTTCTTAATTCCATTACCTCAAAGCCTGATAAAGCCAAAAGACACGTGAAACCATTGAATGGGTACTGCCTTTATCCTGGCTAAGTTAATATTCCTCTGGCATTATGAAGACTAATTCAACCTACTTTGGAATTGAACAGACAGCTAGAAACACATGATGATTTTGGTGACGATGCTATGAATGTTGAGCAACGCAGCAACAATTTGAGTAATGGGCAGGATAGCTCACTGTACCCTGCTAAACTTTCTCAACTTGTTACTGTGAAACAGAAGAAGGCCAAGGTTGTCTCTGGTGATGATGATTTACCTAAGAGAGATGACATTGGAGAAAGGAGAAGAAAACATGAGCTCAAAGTTCTTGCAGGAGCTGGAATTAAATCTGAGGGTGATGCTGAAGATGAATTAGGCACTCTCCAAGAAGATGGAGATGCTGATGTGGAGGATGGTGATACAGAAGATTCAGAAGATGACCTTTATGAACAAGTAAGGCAACAGAGAGCTGCAAAACTTGCTGCAAAAGCTGAGATGTATTCAAGGTGTGTTTCCTCCTCTGTGCTTCACCATAGGCTAGTCCTCCTTTTTCTTCTATCCTGATTAGAGAGGCTTATTAAGGGTTCTTGAATTTTGAGTTGGCTTCTACTTCTTTTAATAAACATTGGACTTTTGAACTTGCATGTTACAGCCATCCTTAACAAAATAAAATGCTCTTGTTTCTGCAGGAACTCAGCAACCCCATCCTTGCCTGAAACTGTTGATGGAAAACGACAGATCACTTACCAGGTGAACACAAATTAAGTTCCCTGTTCATTTAAATTAACTACTATGGACCATGGATTTGTAACTTGTATATTTTCTGCTTATTCTTAACAGATGGAAAAGAACAGAGGTTTGACGCGTAGACGCAAGAAGCTGACTAAAAACCCAAGGAAGAAATACAGGGTACATTAACAGAAAATATTGAATCATTTCTGCAAATAGGTTACATTATCCGAATCCTTAATTAACGTCCATCTTTCTCCCTCCCTGATGGTATTACAGGTTCAGCATGAACAAGCAGTGAAACGCAGGAAAGGCCAGGTCCGGGATATCAGGAAACCTACAGGCCAATACGGAGGAGAAGCCACTGGTATCAATGCTGGGATCAGTAGGAGCACTCGGTTCAAGAACTGAATTTTCTCATTCTGCTTTTTCTACTTGATGATATGATTACCAGAGACTCCTTTCCCCTTGTATCTTGGAACAGCTTCTACCATTTTTGGGTTAATTACAGTTGAGGTTCCTCAAAATATAATGTATTAATTATTAATTAGATAAAAAGTTAAGTGCATATTAATTTTCATTTTTCAAAATAAAATTAGAATCTTGATTTTAAAATATATTTTATTTAATTAAAATTTAATTTAAAATTTAATTTATTTTTTAAAGTATTGATATTTGAATTTAAAATTTAATTATATATTTTAATAATTAATTTTAAATATGTATATTAATATTTAATAAAGTAAATTTTTAAATTTTAAATTAATTTTTAAATGTTAGAATTAACATTTAAAAAAAATAAATTTTTAAATTTTTAATTAAATAAAATAAAATAATTTAAAATTTTATTTTTATTTTTTAAAAAAAATTAATATTGATATATAATATTTTAAAAAATTATTTAATAATTAATATTTTATAATTTAATATAATTTAAATTATAAAATATATTTTTCTCGTTACATTTAATAAATTAAAGTCAAAATAAAAAGTTAATTGTTCTCGTTAATCCAAGCCCCTGTAGATTCGGCTTAAAAACTTAAAATCAGCAAAACCCATTTGTAGCCCAACTCGCAAAACTCATGCCGATAGGACTGAATTAGTTATCCCCACTTTGGCCCAATCACACTGTTTCATTAGACTTAAAAAAATAAAAACTACAGCCCAACAAAAAAGGAAACTAGGGCTGAGGCCCAACCCAATCTCAAAAACCCTCCTCTTCTTTCCCTGGCGTTCTGTGTTTCTTCATCCTCTACCTCAACCCCTCCTTCTTCACTTCTTGCCCACATCTCCTTCTTTTGCAGCAATTATATTGAGAATCTTCGACTCTAGAGATTCCGGAGGGAATCGGTATGCATCTCCAATATCAAAACCATTTCTTTTCATCATTTTTTGTAATTGTTCGTTTATCTTGATAGATATTGTCTCGGGGAATTTTGTTTAGAGGGTTTTAGATTGACCCATTTGCTTCTTCTTTCTCAAATTTTTGAGTTCTATTGTGTTAAAGCGGAAAGAAGGACTCTTTTCGTTTGAATATTGATTTGTTTTTCAGTAGCTTTCGTTCTTTTTAGTGCTCACTGATCTATGTATTCCTATTGCTCTCGTTTGTTTTCTGATTATCATGGTGTCTGTTTGGAGTTCAGATGGCGTTGAGAGGTGTTTGGCAGCTTCAAAAGCTGATCGTAAGCTACTGTGATTGGGGAGGGAGTAGCAGGGGCATCAGGTACCTTTCTCTCAGTTGCAATTTCTTTTCTATTGGGGTGCCTTTTTTTCTTTTTTTTTTCTCTTTGTAATCGTGAAAAAACCAGCTCTATCTTTTTCCCTTTTTTTTTTTCTCTTTTTGAATGTTTCTAAACCTTTTTGGAGTTGTTTTTCAAGTTTTGGGTATTCATCCTCGTATTCTTTTACAGGGTCATATTGATTATAATCTATAAATATCACAAATATGAATGGCTTGCATATTTATAGGTTTAAGTGGAATGGGCTTTGTTTACTATTATCCTGTATTCAGGTTGGGGGAGGGTGGGTGTTTTAAACATGAAATGAAGTTGTAGATACGATCAAACAGTGAATGTGTGATTTTGCAATGGAATTGATTGGAAAGCATATGTCTGCTTAGGTTGTACTTTGCCATGGAATTTCGTGTAAATCAGTATCTGCTTACGGTTGGGATGATCACAATCTTTATTTTGATATAAAATATAAAGTGATAGTTTGGGTTGGAATTGGGACCAATAGATATGAAAAGCATGGTAGGGAAAATATGATGGCATTGCTGTTCTAGTTAGTTAATCGCTTTGCTCGAGATTACTCTTCTGCGAGAGTATTATGCAGACATTTTGTAAAGGATAAGGACCATTTGTCCTTATGTCTTATGGACAAGGATTTAATAGGACAGTTGCTAGAAAGAGGTAGCTTTATAGTTTCTCGGAAATCATTTAGCATGGAATTGGAAGATTAGTTGACGGAAATTAGTTCTGTAGCAAGCAAATCATTTCTTTCTCATAAGGAAAATAAGTCTGGTTCTTACATATCCTCCTACATAATTCAGAGTAAGTTTTTTGCTGTGGACTCTTATAGTAACATATACAATTCCTGTTGCAAATTGCGTTAATATACACCCAGTATTTGAGAGAGGGAGCCATTTTATAAGATTCTTTTCTGCATTTGATTAGCTACAACCTTGTGCCAGCATCAGTGGAAGTTGCTTGTTGTTTGCCAAATGCAATGAAGAGTTCAGGAATGTTAGTGCTTGGATATCTATTCTTCTGATGAATTGGGACAAGTCTATATTTATAAAAAATTTGCAAAACAAACTCTACTTCCGCTTCTGGCTTTCACTTCATACATAGGCTACAAGTATTACTTGTTGGTTTCTCTCATTGCTGGTTTCCTAACATACAGGGTATGGTAGTCTCAAATGCATAATTAATTCATTTAAATTGCTCCTCATATAAGTGGGTTACTTTTGGTATTATTTCGGCAGGGCATTCATGGAGTCACATTTGCCAACATTTAAAGAGAAAAACCCACAGCTAGAGGTCGTGACTGAACTCATTCGTGCACAGCATCCACATTTAAAGGGCTTTTATAGTAAGTTTTCTTCCTTTTTCCTCTCATGGTGGGAGATTTAAGTACACAACTAGGTGCACGTATTCTTGTGTGGTTAACCATGTGTGCTTTTGTGAAGCCTCTCTACTTATAAGCATCTCTTTTGCCATGCACACAGAGAACAAAAATGAGAAGGTGATATGTGTTAAGAATTTGACTCCAGAAGAGATACTAGATTACACCACCAGGCTAAGGAATTCACTGGGAAGAAAAGTAGTGAAGCTGAAGACTAGACATGTTATCAAACACCCTAGTGTGCAAGGCACATGGACAACGGAGGTGAAATTTTGAGATGCAGGAATACTATTTAGAGAACCTCAGCTTGATTTTTTGTCGTTACATTTAGGCATCTTGATAACATGTTGAAAACATTCTCTGCTGTGGTTGAGTGAAACTACTTGACGCCATATTTGTATCCTAATGTTAGCTATTCTAAACATGTTTAACATTTGTATTCTCATTTCTATTTATTTTCTAGAATAAAAATAGGTTGCATTGAGTTTCTATCTAAATGATGCTGCAAGGCAAACCAAACGGGGATCACTATAGCCATCTTTCACACACAAAAAGAAAGGGATACGTATGGCTACACTTTCATGCTCTAATTAGCTCAAAAAAACCTTGTTCCATCTCGTGACTGAGACCAGGGGCGGTGAGATTAAGTACTAAAGTTTACAAGGAAGCCGAAGAATCTATGCTGCAGAAGGAGAAGCTACAGTGACACTGAAACGTGTAGTGTCAGAAGCAAACTATCTGCTAGGAAATTACTGCATAAAGGTTGGGAAGTCGGAGCTCCTGACGGCGGACGGACGGGTGGTAGCTGTCAAATTTGAGGGATGAAGATAATTTTTCTTCTAAAAATATAAATTAGTTTCACTCCATTTAGTATATTTGTAGTTTGATTTTTGGTTTTGATTTTTAAAAGTTTAAAAATGTTACAATAAAATTAAATATTTTTTAAATTAATTAAGTTTAAAATACTTTATATTTATTTTAAAATTTTATATCCAATCAATTGACAATTTTAATTTTTTAATTATTTACTTTGTAAAAGTCAAAACCATAAATTAAAAACTACAATCCTATTAGACGAAGCATTTGTTAGCAAGACATTCAGAATTTTATTTTATTTTTTTCTTGGTTTTAATTTTGGGTTGGGTTTTCGCCCTTTTTGGGTTTGGTTCTTGTTGGCCTTCGGACTTTCACAAATAAAAGATTGGACAAATATGGGCCTTTAATGGACTTCGCATTTTCACAGCCCGGAGAAGACCAATTCCCAAATGCCAAAAGACAATTTAATAAATTTTTATAGAGAAAAATAAAAATTAGTAGTATATTTTAATATTTAAAATGTTATAATTATTTGTGAAATTATTTAAATATTTTAAAATATCCATCTTGTATACTAATTTATTAAAGATTAAATTTCTTATTATTATTCTTTACATTTTAATTATATTACATGTCGATTTTCTATACTCCAATTTCTATATATTACCATTACCATAAAAATATCAGTAATTATTATATATTAATTTTTTATTACATTAACATATGGGGTTATAAACCAAATAAAAAAGCGCCAAAATGTGCAAATTATAGAATAAATCATTGCCTACGAAAAAATGAAATAAAATGGAGCAATAAAAAATGGCATGTGTACCCAAGAAAAAGATAGAGAATTAGCCAAAAGAAAAATATGAGGATGCTATCGTTTAAATAATTAAAAGGAGATATTGGACACGGAGGCATGAACATGTGTGGAACATCCACATACGTATGTGTTGTGTACCATACATCTTTGTCTTCCTTATCCAAATTGTCGCCCTCTATGCTTTTACAATCATACTCCCCTTCCAGCAGGCTTCATAAACTAATTATTAGGTATACGTAATATATTAATAATAATCAAGATCAAAGGTATAACATTGTCATGCTAAAATTATTCATTTTTTTACCCTAGATTGTACTTGTTCAAGAATAAAAAAAAAACAACAATCATGTTCCCCTTCGAGCATGCCATATCTACAATTCTACTACATGCACCGATATCCATGGTCTATGAAGATTAAAGAAGCATCTCTTCTAATAGGGCAAACAAAAAACAAAACCAAAATCTAAAATGTAGTTATTGCAACACACAAAAAGATTGGGATTATACAAAATTTTTAAATGATATTAATTAACAAAATTAATAAATTAAAGTATCTAAGTACAATAAATAACTGTTAAAAATAAAACAGATAAAAAACAATCACAAACTCCCATGAATTTAATATTTTTATACATGATAATGACCTCGTTCAGTATCCAATTTCTTACCCTCTTTCTCTCCCACTTTTCCAGTACTTTTTAGGTATTACCATTTGTTTTTGGTAATCTACTTCCCCAGTTCTTAACAAAACCAAACAAACCCGAAAACTTTTCTTTCACTTAGTGCAACTTGGCCATTTTTAAATTCCCCAGTCCCCACCGTCTCTTTCTCCAAGTGCCAATGACTTTTTTATTCAGCTTTCTTCATAAAAGGCCATCAATTTTCAAAATTTTACCACAACACCCTTCCCTTGGTCCACCATAAATTATACAACCTATAGCTATGTACTTAGCTAGGACATTGTCTTTGGTTGAAAAGTTCACACTTTTATGGCCAATTTCTTATTAGTACAACTCTCTCTTAACCAAACCACCAGGATTCAAGGAGCTAGATATGAATTTGGCATCATT
>BPVZ01000082.1:693232-708880 GCA_020521535.1 Rubroshorea leprosula
AAAATAAAAATAAAAACCATATATTGTCCTTAACAGGGGAATAATATTAAGCTTTTTATTGTTCATGTCCCGAACTAAAAAATAAAAAAATAAAAAATAAAAAAACGAAAAGAAAAAATATGTACCATGTCTCAAAATCTCTCAGGGCTGCTTGCCTGGCTGGATATTAGCTGTCCAATTTAGAAAACAAAAACAAACTATTCACACGCGCCTTGTCATTTTTCTTTACGTTTTTATTAAAAAAAATGTTTTTGCTTTCGAAAACCTTATAAAACAAATTTGAAAGAAACAGCCTCGTCCTCCTCTTTCCCAAACTTTCCTCTTCACACGCATACACAGATACTACTTTCTCCGCCTCTCTCGCCGGAGTTTCAGCACCGACCCTTCATCTCTGCTTTTCATACACCCTCAAAGGGGTGTCGTTCCCTCACCCTAGCTACCCAGCACTGGACTCCCAATTCAATTTCACTGTTTTCAAGCTAACTTTCCTTTCCTTTTTGGAGTTAAAGGATTTCGGTTTCTTGGCTAAAGTTTCCAACTTTCAGACGCAAAAACTGACAGCTTTTGGCTATAAAGTTTCCTTCTTTCGGAAAGAAAAGCAGGGGGGTGATTCTTCCATTGGGACAAATAGGAACAGTACTGACTTTTGGGATACAAGTTTTGTTGAAAAAACTGAGCTTAAGCCTTAAAGCCATAAACTTTGGCTTTTACTTCGACTTTTGTTGAATTTGGGTATTCCTGCAAGTGGGGGGTTTTTTTATTTTTGAAGATTTCGTCTTATAACGTTGGGAATTTGTTGTGGCCCTTCCTGCAATGCGGACTGTGTGTTCTTGGTGAGTTTCAGTTACAGAACTCATAAACGTTTCCCCTTTTCTCCTCTTTTGAATTTCCTTACTTTTGATCAAGTTCATTGAATTAACTTCTACGAGGTCACTTATATTGGAATGTTGTTCTGTTGTCCTTCAAATTATAGTTCTTGCTTCCAGTTCTTTTGAATTCCCTTTTTCTGGGAGAGGGGGTGGGTTTGAAACTTTGAATAGGAAATGGAGGTAATTTTGTCTAGAACTCTAGATTATGTATAGTTTACTAAACTTGGTTCAAACCATCCAGTTCTGCCTGATTATTGTTCTTGGTATGGTTAATTAAAATTTGTTTTTATGATACATTGCTGGTGCATAAACTTATGATGCAATTTGTTATTGATTACATCTGTTGTCGATTTTTTTATCTAAGTAGGTAATCGTGATTTTCATGACTGATTCACGCAACTGTTGTCTGTTTGCAAGCTTACAGTCATGAAGTATAGTGATATCATTTTTAATTGTAAGTTTTCAATTATATTAGTTGAAGATTGTTTATAACATTGCGTCGAATGGAGGGTTTTCTGCTGACCAAAGAATTTTATGTTGTTTTTGGTTTATGATATGGACAAGGTACTCTGTTGTCTATTACACATATAAAATGTTAATTTTTAAGGTGTAATTTAATAATGAGGTTTCAATTATATTATTCGGTGATTGTTTATAATATTATGTCTTCTAGTGTCGAACTGAGTTAATCATTTGCTAACAAAAGAAGTTTTTGTAAGTAGGGAGAAGAAGGGATAAAGGCTGAGAAGATGATGGAACATAAGAGAGGCCCATGCTCAGTTGATCTTGATCATCACAGTTTCAATTCATTGGCAGCCAAACGGCAGAAGGCTGATATATCTATCTCCACGAAGGTTTCTTAACCTCCTTTCTTGCCTTTACATTTACCTTTGGTGTATTTTCTTTTTCCACGTTCGTGTTGTAGATTTACCAATTTATGCCTGTGAGGTAGTGACCATGAATGTAGTGTATAGCACAGAGCTTGACTAGAGGGCTTAATCCCCGATATGTGGAAATTTTTATTGCAATTCCTTTTCATTTGCAGGGTACTAACCTTAATTTGTGTTTTTGGTAATAGGAGAGGAAGGAGAAGCTTAGTGAACGTATTGTTGCTCTTCAACAGCTTGTTTCACCCTTTGGAAAGGTAAATGTTGCAAATTTATTAATCTCTCACTACAAGTCTATAAGAACCAAGAGGTGAAGAATCAAGTCAAGTACATGTCTTTTTCACCAAATATATGTTCTTTTGCTTTCTAGAATATTCTTGAAACAGGATGTGAGGAAGTGTCATAGTGCTCATTCAACTTCAATCTCTTAGCTTTGATATAGATGCTTATCTTGCTGTAAACATGAGTTCTTTTCATTCATTACAGACTGATACAGCTTCTGTACTCTTGGAGGCAATGGAATACATACAATTTCTTCATGAACAAGTAAAGGTTTGTTCTCTCTTTCTTGTTTCACCTAAATTTTTCTTTCAACTCTATCAGCCAATAGTTATTATGCAGATTTTCTTTTAAGAATTACTGCATCATCTTGATGTCTATGATGACTTCTTCAGTAATATGGTGATCAACTGTGTTGTGCAAAATTTCTGTTCATCGACTTTAACCCTGATTTCACAGTCTTTGCAATATTTACCCTTTTCAGGTTTTGAGTGCTCCGTACCTCCAAAGCATGCCAACAACTAATGTGCAGGTGAGCATGAGCTGGAGCTATGTGCATGTTAAAATAGGTTTAAGTGACTTTTCTGTAATGTTGCTAGAAGTATGGGCATGATGGCATGAATTTTGAAAACAACCCTTTAAATTGATACACTCCAGTGAGACCTGAATCTGGATTTGAATCTTCTTCCAGGAAGTAGAGCAATACAGTCTGAGAAACAGAGGGCTGTGCCTAGTTCCAACCTCTTGCACTGTTGGTATCGCGCACAGCAATGGTGCAGATATTTGGGCTCCCATCAAGGCCTCATCACCCAAATTTGACAAAGCAATCTCACCATTCCATTGACAATTTATTTCTCTCAGCAGCTGGATTTCACTAGATTTGGTTTAATAGGTAACCAACTTGGATGCACAACTTTCCAAGTTAGACACAAACTCATATAAGTCATAGCTGATGGAGGATTGAGGGATGCAAAACTGTCAGGTTTCAATGCCGGAGAATTGTGTGTATCTAAAATGCAGCCCTTCACCACTCTGATTTTAAAGTAGTGATAAGATTAAGCTATATATATATATATATATATATATGTAACATCATCTTCCTCTTTATTCTGATAATCTCAGATGTAAATTGAGGACGCAAGTGTATAACTATCTGAAACTGTATCTATGAAGTAGTTGAAGGGGGATTTAATGGTTAATGCTGCTGTGTAATCTTAAGTTCAGGTGTCATGTACGGTATTTAGTTGCTTTGGTGCTTTTCCACCTTATCCTGGAAATATATAGGATTTAGGGGTGTAACAAATTATTATTTTCTGAAGTGGTCCTTAATAAAAAAAAATTGAAAAAAAAGGCCGTCTAGTTATTGACATACTCCTCCTTTGAAAACATTCAAAACAAAAAAAAAACAAAAAAAAAAAATAAAAAGAAAAATAAAAAATCACACAATGAAAAGGATCTATTGACTGTATCTTCAATTTCAAGCAGGGTTAAAGTCTTCTGCTCTGCAAAGACTGCAACTACAATACGCGGAGACAACTGACTGGTCAATGGCGGTTGCATCTGGCAGTTCTTTATCAGACCATTAACATTTGACTCCTGGACATTTCAATCAGTAATCAGTGCAGGTAATACTCCCAGACTGCTCATAACATGCCCTTTTCGTACGGCGAACATCATCATAGTGGGGCACTTCATAATGAATTTCTTGTTGCGTTAAAAAAACTTTCCATAATTCCATTGATAATTGGAGATTTGCAACACCGTCCGTCACTCATTTAAGAGCCCAGAATTAGTTCTTGGCACTAACAGTGTACTCTTTCTAGTATACAATACAAGCCATCAGTCGTGACTTTTCTAACTTTAAAGAGGAATCTAGGAACTCATAATAAATAAGCTACAAGATAATGAATCACTCTCTACGAACTTGCTGAAGTAGGTTCAACTTTCTCTCGCAGGAACTGCAGGATGTGTTCCCGTTTCCAATTGTCAATTCTGCAAAAAGAATGCATAGGACAAATCTCAATGGGCAAGGGAATTTGTTAGTTTCTCAAGAATGCATGTAATAATGTCAAAAGTAAAAAAGGATTAAAAGGCTGTTTATTGTTCAGACTCTTAAATGGAGCACATTTATTTTCAAATCTCAAAATAACAAATTAGAAATAGAATTATTTGATTAAGTACTTAGGTTTCTATACATTATCACGAAACATGTCAAAACATATATGTTTAAATAAATTTCAACTTATTCAGGGGACAATTATATCGAATGAGTTCTTTTCTATGGCAAGATCAGAACAGTAGTTAGGATTATATTCACAAGATGCAGCTTACCTTATAGTTTCCTTCTGTTGCCCCTCATCATCCAGCATGATCAACTTTGGTGGAGAGTTGTAATCATACCGAACTTTAACAGTTGGGAACTTGTCCTTCTCCTCTTCAATGAAACCAACAATTTCAGGATAGAAAACCAGTTTCCTCATGCAGACCTCTATCACTGCACCAGAGTAAGTAATCTGCAATTGCAACAGAAGTAGATGCATCATTTTTTTTTTTCTTTAAAGTTCAAAATAAGCCCAAAAAAGAAAAAAAAAAAAAAGACTAGAGGGTTGTAAACCCTTCAGCAGTTTCATCGCATGAAGGGAATGAGATAAGCGGTTAATTAGAAGAGTTACGCTCTGCTAGACAACACAAAAGTAGGAAAATCATAAAAATGAAAGACTGCACCCTTTGCTAAATGTCCAATCTCTTAATCAAGTTGGAAGAAAATAAACCAAAACACATTCTTGCCTCTATGATAATTACCAGATGATGGGCTATTTGGAAGTGAGATACTATTTATTCCCCAGTTCCATCCTACTTTTCCCCTCTTGTGGAAAAAGGGAAACAAAACGGTGGAGGACATTTTCATGATCACCTAAAACCTCTGGCAAGACTGAAGCTTAAATTTCAGCCATGATAATTAAAAACAAGATGTCATGTATATGGGACTAGAGCATCTCAGTGGTTTTATGCACAAAGACATGCTCGTTGGAGGTTGACCAATGACTACTGGTCTAAAGATCTCCCTTTTCCACTTGTAAACACTGTCTCCCTCTTTCTCCACACAGAGGGTATAAGAGAGATGGCACCTAAAAAAGCCTTCCACTTACGGTGATTAAGATACTAGAAAAGTAAAGAATCTCAATAAAACTAAACAATTCCATCACACACACAACGGATGCACGAGGCAAATCCAGAAAATAGCTTTGAACCCCAAAATAGCATACGATATACCTTGCTCATGGAATCATCAGAGTCCTCCGTGCAACATTTCAAGCAGTCAGATACCAACTCTGCAACCAAAACATGGACTTAGAACAACTCTTTATATATCATCACACATTGCACAAATTGTTTTCTTTTTTTGACAAAATTGAAATCTTCAAGGCTTAAACTGAATCAATCATCAACCGAAACTAATACTATCAATTAGCCGGAAGAAGAAGAAGAAGAAGAAAAAAAGAAAAGATCTAACACTACACCAATTCCTGATCTAAATCACTCTCTTTCAATAACAATCAAAACCCATAAATATGAACAGATAATGAAAAAACCAACATAAAAAACCAGCCTTGAAAACGAAACATACCATCACCAACGAATGAAATATAAAATCTGATTTCAGAATTTGGAAAGACAGTACCTTGATCCTTGACGTACTCAGCAAAGGTGTTGCAATCGGAGCAAAGAGCCAGACCCGTAAACCCCAGATTCTCACATTCCCTTGAGCTCAGCTGCTCCCTCGACAACACAATCACCGGAGACGTAACCAAAAAGAGCAACAAAACACATACATTCCGACACACAATCGAACTGTAGACACCCATCTTTCTCTTCTCCTCTGTAAAGTCCAAGTCTTTGTTTTTCTCCTTGTGAAAGTCTCCCTCTCGTCTCTGGAATATAGATCAGAAAGAAGACGAGAAGCGGGTGTGGAGTACTGAAATACGGATTCGGGTATGGAAACCCACCCAGATTTCTGTTTACTTTAAAACGAAACCGTTTTGAGGTAATTGGGGTGTGTTTGCCTTGTGGAGTGTTTTAAAAGAAGGTAAATTTCCTTTCTGGTGAAATACTCAAATGACCCCATATGTTTTGCAAAAAATTGCAATTCAATACATGAAGTTTAATTTTTTTAGCCAAACTTTAAACATAAAACTATGAAGTCATAGCTTGAAGTAAAACTGAATTCTTTTGGGAAAAAAACTGCCCCTAACTCTGAAAAAGAATGAGTCATAAATAAGCGGAAACTTGTATTTTGGATAACTTCAAGGGCTAAGAAACTTGTATACAAATTTCAAATATTTATGTATCCCATCAAAAACCATTAGTAGGTAAAGTGTATTTTCTTTGTTCTTTTATTTACGTTATTGAAAAAAAAAGTATAGGTACACAAAGATAGTGCCAGCAGGCTCAACAGAAAATTTGTTACTAAACACCATTAGGGGAGTGTTGCAAGGAAGAAGAAGATAGAACCACTATAGCCATCAGATGAGGTTGCTCATTGCTGTATGTATCAATGCTATAAATTTAAAGGACAATGGACAATAAAATGAAACCCAGTTGTTAGAGAAGCTACTGGTATCAACTGCTATCTTGAATATCTTGAATAGCTGAGGGTGGGGGTGTGTACTTATCAATCTCACAACCGGAAGAATGTGACTGGATGTATGAGCGAGCGGTCTCCAACATCATCACAATCTCTTTCTTGTACTGCATGAGATGATCATGAAGAATACAGTGAATTGCAGGTTGCTCAAGTTTTTCCAGAGATAGCTATTTACAAAGCAGATCAATGCAAGACTAGGGTTTGATTGTAATGTACCAACCTCACTGATAGCACCGGCCCTAAGTTTGGATTGCATCACAAACCATTTCTTGAAATGTACACCTGTAATCGATTGCAACATAAATTAGTCTCAAGTCCCAGGAAGATGAAACACTATTACAATGTTCTCACTTATTTTTACTATTACAATATTCTCATTTATTTTTATACTATGTCTTATTCTAAATGATAATAAAATTCAATACCATCTTTCCATATTAGGTTCAGTAGCAGAGGGAATGGAAAAAGTGCCCGGGAGATAAAAAGCAATGAAAACCAACCATAAACTTACCTACTTTTATATCTAGAGTAGATGAATTTTCTGTAGTGGTCTCCGAACACCACCGACAGTGAACCTGATGCAGCAATAGAAAAGGATTCAATGAAACTAAGTCACAATCAGCAATGATATGGGTTATTTTCCGAATGTAATCTTTGCCACATATGAACTTCTTCTAGTACTTTTAATCATAGAGACATTGATTCCTCTGTGGCAGAAGTTTTAAAAGTGTTTGTTAGTGCTAGTTAAGTAGCCAAAATCAGGCATGATGTCCACTGACTCAAAGGTTTACTCAGTAAATCAAGTGAAAGAACTGAGAGAGGTAAAGATGACATCATAGTCGTATGTAAAAATGATGGAATTCACGAAGCATGGACTAGCCAATAGGTTTCTGAGAAAGATTGAACAATGTGCAGTCAAAGAGACCTGCAACTATAAATTTGAATCTGAAAGCAAGATGTCGAAAAATTACTTACCTCAAAATAAGACCCAAAAGGAACATCATGTGCATTTTGTACAGTTTCAAAAACCTAAAACAAGGGACAATTGATTAAGAAAAATGAATGAAGTCAACTGTAGAGAGGCAATCTAAAGAGTTCCATTCCATCGCATGCAAAGAAGTTTATGACAAAGGAGAGATAGAAGTTGAAATTTATAGAATAAGGAAAGAAAAACTGTATACTAGGAATGATAGAGACTATACAAGTTTTTTCTTATCAGGTGATAAAACATAATGCTGATACTCTGTCATGGCTGTGTCAGGTGGGCACATGGGACTGTTACAAACATGTCTGTGTGTTGTCTCTCTTACTTGACCATCATATTCATCTGCAGCATGCCACTGTCCTATCTGAAAAGATAATTAAAAGGTCCATGAAACCTCCTTTGTTTTTAGAAACTTTTGAGGAGCATCCAAGAATAGTTAAACTGGTCTGGGGCTTACTTTTAGATCAGTATCCTTTCGTGCTGAACGATACTCAGCTAAGAAAGTAGAACCATCACTCAACAATATGTTAAAGAATTGCTCTGCTGTGCATGGAAATACATCCTGCAAGAAACTTCAATCATTTATAAAAGCACAACAAAACAGAATAAATGTGTGAAGGAAGAGGAAAAGAATGATGCATACGTTGCTAATACCAACAAGAACCTCTTCTTTGAGAAAAGCTTGGTGCTTTTCAATTTTGGAGGAACTATCTACAGGAGTCTCAGGAGACCTAGTACTCTTAGTTGAGCTACTATGTGCACGCAATTCTGACTCCGCTCTTTCCTGTTTGGCAGCAAAACAATAAAGAAAAAAAAAATATTATTACATTTAACCAAATCTGTCTCTGTTTTTTGTTTCTTTCCTTTCTTTTCGTCTCTTTTTAAGTGATTCTCCAGAGTAAAATACATCAATAAATGTTGACAAGAAGGGGCTAACAACACATTTTAAATAGGTATTAAAAAGAGGCTATATATGAATGAAAATTAAAAGCACTTCCATACAAGCCATGCTTGCCACCTTAGGCAGTGAGAAAAGCTTTCTGGTAGGTCTCGTTTTTTTAGACATCAGAGGAAGATTTATGATCACGTATCTCATTCCAATTTGTTGAAAATTAGAAGGAAAGCTCAGGGAGAAGAAGTGAAAACAAAAGATAATAGAAAACTGATTCACAAAGCACAAGGGCTGGACCTTTTTCTCTGCTTCTATTCTATCATGGTAGTTCTTTACTGCACGCTGTAATGCTCTTAATGCATGGTTCCTGTTCCAAAATGATGCAAATTTATACCTGACTCTACCTGAAAACATCGAACAAACATAAACATAACATAAACCCACAAATTCTCAATTCATACTAAAAAAAGGATCCTGCACCTTGGTATCAAATATTGCGTTTAGTACTGTAATAAAACACAAAATTTGCCACAAATGAGGTAGCCTTCTTATTTCAGTTCACAATCAAAGAACTTTGATCTCATTAATGATGAAGAAAACCTTATGAACAAGAACTAAATGAGTTAGTTTCCCACAAGTACTGCAAAAGATAATATTCCTCAAATACAATGTTTCCAAACATTAAATTGCCTTGATTCATGCAGCCATCCAGAATCAGTTTTGTACAAGGTTCAGTTGAGCAGAGCTGAGATTGGTACAAAATATTTGAAGCCATTTCCGTGAACATAAAGATTATTCAAATTAACAAATTCAGATCAAGTTTTTTAAAAAATGCTTGAAGTTAAATCCCTTGCATCCTTAAGAGAGAAGAGAAAAAAAAAAAAAAGAAAAAAGAAGATAAAGAATATAAACCACCCATAACTTATCAAGCATTCAGACCAATGAATTAGGTCACTAACCATCAGAACTTCCTAAAGGAGGTACACCATGGCCACCAGCACCCATCCGGAGAATGATTGTTATAGCAGGATTTATGAATGCATGCTGACTCCTGCATATCTGCGTAAACCAAAATATATATATATATATATATATTGGATGTAATCATTTCACATCATTCAACTATTTGTTCAAGAATTGAGAGCTATTCACAAGAACTACTATGCGAACCTCATCAATATCCCTGAATGGTATTACGACCTGTCAAGTGTAAACAAAAATATACATATTATTACAGACCTAATAATGATAAAGTCATCAAAAAAGTTAAGAAGAATGGGCATAATTTGAAGCATGATGCATTACAAATATAATGAATCTGCCATTAAAAATAAGAAACAATTAGACAACTACAAACACCAACTTCCTTATGTGATTAAACAACTCTAGCAGACCTTTTTCCTAAGATCTCGAACACACATTTATATGGCCAGTTGATGATCTGGAATATATTGCAATCCAGTTAAATTATGATTAGATAAGCCAGACTTGTATCTCAAATCACACATTAATATGCTAGACTTGACACAATCTCCATTCAGCATGTTGATTTCAGCACATCCATTCAAGAAATTATCCAAATAAAAGGCAAAATCTGGTCAATGGTGAAACAAAAATCACATACACTACCTTCATTTGCTTAGAGAACACATTAGAATGGAAGCATATGTGCCATGCAGAGACATACATACGGCCATGATACAAGAATGACCTCTCAAGTGCACAAGAATAACTATGTTCCACAACCTGAAAGAGAAACTTTTTGTTAAGCCTGCAGCTGACAGTGATGAAAATGAATTGCTACAGTCATATTCAACAACAAAAAACATACTGTATTTAAACCTAATTACAACTGATTCCTCAAGAAATGTGTTTGATGCAACATACCTCATCAGCAGGGAGATCAAATATTGTCTGCAATGGCCCTGGCTTTTGATGAACCACTGTAGGTCCTTGTTTATCTACTGAAATTCTTCTTCGAGCATGAGCACCAGCATATCCTTCTATAGCCCTATCAGTAAAAATTCTATGACCAAAATAGTCGCTAAAAAGTTCTTCAGGGTCATACTTCCATGCATCCAAAGAATGAAGAAACATATGTAGTGTATTGAAAAGGAAATCACCCAGTGCATAGATCTGAATGCTAACTCCAAAGGGAATAAACAACTAAAGAACGAAATTATATGACAACTCTACCTGACAGAATTAATTGGAAGTTTTATTGTTTGAATATGTAAACAAACCTGAAAAGCAGGAAATATTCTTTTGTTGGACTCCATAAGTAATAAGCAACAAGGTAAATGATCCACAATATGAGGGCAAATAACATCAACTAGAAAAGGTTACCTGTCCAGATGGACTATCTAATGTGTACCATAATGGACTAGTTTGACCTTCACTTTCAACAGGAACAGTTACTGAACCAAGAACAGTACTCTTCCAAATTATATCCCAATCATATATTGTCACATTAATCTGCTAGTTAAAAGATATAAGTTAATAAACATTGTAACTTCATCAGGACATGTGTCTTCATAAATTATTTTATATGCATCCTCTATTGAGTTCCTCAGTAGTCACATTTTTAAAAACATTTCCTTGGATCACAATGCCAATAATCAAAAGCACATGCATAGTAATGGACAGATTCATACCAATGATTTTTCAATCAAAGGATCATCTTTTTTAAGAAAAAAAGAAACTTTTTGACAAAGTCTTGGTAGCTACATGACGCACAAAAGTTTCATCATCATTAAACAGGTACAGTCAAAACCAGTCACCATAAAGTCGCTGCTGATCCAGCAATCACAAATATAAAGAAAATATTTCCCTTGATCATAGCAATAAAATGAATATCTAAAGCAAGAAAACAAAGCGGAAGAAGATGATAAAGAAAATTATAAGAGAACTTTTAATCTACACCGACAGAAGATGCAATTAGACTTGAATCTAGATGGTTTGAAGTGTACTATTTTCATCAAGTAAGCATATGGTAAAATATCCAAATGATAATGTAAACCTGGGCAGGAAGCTCATCAACAGAAAAATTGAACTCTTCTCCCCACATTGGATTTCTGGAACCAGGGACCATTGAACTGCAACAACAAAACAAGAAAATCTCTAAAGAAGTGTGTTGCAGTAGATATATGGGTTCAAGATTTAGCAGTGGAAAGAAATATAGCTTCAATCCGCAAGAAGTTTGATTTATCCAAATCTGACATTAACTTTCCGTTCACAATATTAACTCACTGAGATAAGAAATTAAAACACTTCAACTTAACAAGTCAAAATATCTGTTAGAAACCATCAACCATCAGACATTCAAACCAAAAACAGATTAACTAACCTGAACGTCTTTTCTGAACGACAAGTAATGATAGCATAAGGATCAGATGTGCCATTCAAGTTTGCAGCAATAAGATTCTTAGCTGCAAGCAGCTCCACCTGAAACAGAGAGCAAGCAGTATACCATGTTGAATAGACCAAAAAGACAAACTTCATGTTGTTCCACAAAGAAAGTTATGGATCAACTCCTCGGTAATATCAAAAATGACCTTGATTATATATGCAGAATTGGTTTTTGAATCTCCTTTGAATTGCCCCATCTACAAAATAAGTGCACAACTGCATGTCAAAGAAGTGAAAAATTACTTCATGAAAACATAAAAAGCAAAGTTTCTTCTAGACAAGGAGACAAGTAATAAAGGTGACAAATGACCACGAATACAAAATTCGACCTTGAGTTAGAAATTCAACCAAAACTCAAAAAACTTAACCTTGACTCAAGGGCATAAAATTTCCATAAAAAGATTCAGTCTTTTATAAAGGTCAAAGAAAAGTAACTTCTACAGTTAAGTACGAAGCATAAGAATCAAAAGTTAGAAACTTGAACCCATGATTCGTACAACCAAAGCAGATAGCAGCATTACCAATTCAAGAAAAGAGAAAACTCACTAAAGAGCCAAAACGAAAGCATTATGCTAGAGAAGGACAATACAACAATTGACCTTGTCTTTATCGAAAACAAACCCACTGCCAGAATTCTCCCCAAACTGCGACCGATCACCGCCAGCATTCCTATCTCCACCTCCATACGCTGAAAACCAATAACAGAAGATCACAAAAACCGACGCGGCAACCGTCACTTTAACCTCCCACCACGACGGCACCAGACACTCCACCGCAGTCTCAATCAAACTCTCCATTCCGTTCCCGACGCTAATATTCTTCACTCCACTTAGTAATTAACAAAATCACCACACTACATTCGATCTTGAGTGGGTTTAAATTAGGGTTTTGCCATTTTGTACAGAGGAAAGTGCACACAAAAAAACCTGAAGCATGTTTTCCTTTTGCTTTTTGCCAAGTTCTAGAGAGTCAAAGGTGAGGACCGTTGGAACCCGGGAGCCGAAGGGGTTAGGGAATTAATACACGTCATTTAATGGATATTTTAGGACGGATATAGCCTTGGTTTTGGAAAGAATTACAGAGGTATGTAGTTTTGTTTGGTTGGGGTTTTGGGAGAGATTGGGGGTAGTTTTGTGAGTGAATTTTCAAAATTATTAGCAGTTGCAAAGTGCATTCCGCATGAAGAGGGAAAGATGACGTGGACATTGGTAGTAACGGTAACGGTTAAAATTAATTAATTAATCATTTAGGATTTAAGAAAAATACTAAAATGGATATTTGGCTTTCCTTTCAACCTTATTTTTCTTTTAAATAATATTTTTTTAAAAATAATTACAATTAATGAGTTTCTAAAGAATAACAAGGGATAAGTGCAATATCTTAAATAATTAATATCACACCTTTTTAATTATTTATTTATTATATTTTTTTATTTTTTAATAAATTAAATATATAATGATCAATTAAAATAAAAATATATAATATTAATAATTAAAGATGTGATACATTATCTCAAGAGATCCAATTATACTTTTTCGAAATAAAGATCAAAGTATCACTCTTTTCAACACTATGTTTATAAAAATTTAGATGTTTTTGTGACTTTTTTTATTGAGGTTGAAAAAAAGTGTTTAAGTGTATTAACAACACTCCTGGAACATAAAAATACACATTACAATGTTTATTTAGTATGAATATCATTCATGATGAAATAAAACAACACATTGGCCCATGACCTGAGACACAATGATTGAAGCTAAACTGCTTTACTTTGCCAACAGGATCATGAGGAGACCGGTTACAATGTTTATTTAGTATGAATATCATTCATGATAAAATAAATCAACACTTTGATATTAACAAATTAATCATGAATATATAAAAGATGAAGAGCATGACACAGAGTCTCCCAAGTTAATTCATGATTTTAATTTGTTGTATTTATCTTTAAGTTACTACATTTGTCTTAATTCACTTTATTTCTATATCATGTGAATTAAATTTAAAATATCTAATTAAAAATAAATTATTATTAGATTGTGAGTGAAAATCACTTGGAAGAGGTATTGTCAAGGTAAATACTGACGCATCTCTCTTTCAGCTGGTGGAAATCTATTGAAATGTGGTGTGGTTATTAGGAATGATGTTGGAGCTGTCCAGTATGGTGCAGTTAAGGAGAGCTTTTCAGTGGTGGAGGGTGAAATATTGGGTTTGGCATATTCAGTTAGGCTTACCGTGGATTTGGGTTTTCAGCATTTGATTTTTGAAAGTAATCCTAGTCAAGGGATTGCAGAAACTAGAAAGGGTTTTGCATCAATCAACTCATGGTTTTGGTGCGGTTGTACGTGCATGAGATTTATGGTTGTTTAGCTAGGGTGACTAGCTTCTCTTTTTTCTTATGTCAGAGAAAGAGCTAATGAATGGGCAACATAGAGTAGCTAAAATGGCTTCGAAATGCAGTCGACGGTGAATGGATTTGGATTGAAACTGCGTGGTTCCTTATCCCGTCCCATGCATCACTATAATTTTTTATATTAGTGAAATTTTGCCAAATATTAACAATAAAAACACTTACATAAAAATAATTATATATGTCGTTAACCAACAATCCCATGGTCAAACCCGGAATCAGGATGACATTGCAACCGATTGGCCAACACAAGATAAACATAGACCATAAACAGGTTATAGCCTTTTAAGCATGGAAAAAATTCTAAAATGTGAATTATATTTTCGAGGGATGATTATGATACAGAAAACGTTTAAATTGTAAATGTTGATTTTATTATTATTATTTTTGAAAAAAAAAAAAAACACGTTGACTTTGTAATTGAGGATTGTCAATAGTGGTTGGCCGTTGGCCCAACTATGATATCAGTCTAGGTTTGATTTAATTTACATGGTGGATGAATCAATCAATAAAGCCCAGATAATAATTTCATCCAAAAAAAAAAAAAAAACCCCAGATAATAAAATTGGCCATACAAATTTTCTGAATTTTTGGATGAATTTTTTTTATTTTAAAAATAATTTAGAGCCAATTTTTTTTTACTATCTTTTAATACAATTTTACTTATCATTTAAATAATTAATTCTTTTTATTTATTGAAAATCTATAATATTAATTATATTCATTCATTTAATAATATATATAAATTATAAAACAAATTAAATACAAATTTATCTTTATATCACTTTCCCTTTCCTTTTCCAGCTAAAAGTGCTAAAAAATAAAAGGTTTTTATTTTTTGTTTTTGAATAGGGCAATTAGATTTATTTTTTACTATTTGGATTATGAGAGACGGGTGAAGAATCAAAGCTTGAAGACGCTACCACCAAATGTTCCTCACTAAAGGGAAAGTGGGCTTCGATACTTAGCTTATAGATTGAATCAGAAAAATCTCTCTATTAATATATAAAAAAGAAAAGTGTTTTGTACGTCCAAATTGTAAAAACACCATACTCATGTATCAGATATATACACCAAATTTTAAGTTAATTAAACATATCTAATTCACTCATTATAAAAAAATTATAAATTTGAGGTTTGGAACTTGAATATAAAGCATTCCAAATTAGTTAAGGCTTATTTTCACTTAATAGAGTCTTTGAATTGTGAAATATTGATAGAAGAGATTGGTCTTTCTCAGCTAAATTTTAAAAAAGAAAAAGAAAAAAAATCT
>BPVZ01000082.1:708980-727655 GCA_020521535.1 Rubroshorea leprosula
TTTTTTTAATCATTTTAATAAGAGTTATTAAAATTATGTAATTTTAAAATAAATTTTTTTTAAATTTTTTTAAAAAAGACAAATAGATATTATTTTCTTAAGATATTTATAATCTAAATTTTATTAAATTATAAAAAAACACTAAAAAAAAAAAGAAAAAAAACACCCTTAGTATCCTGAAACCTATCTCAATTTAATAATTATACAATATGAAACAGGCTTGGCTGCGTAACACCTCTGGGCTAAGACATGGCTACCCGTATGGTAGCAAAAGCGGGAAGTGCTGTGGCACTTGTAACAGCATAGTACAAACGCTACACTGTTTAGGTTTACTATAACGTTAACTTGTTCCCTTTCTTGCCCCTCGCCGCCTTCCCTCTTCCCTCACTCTGCTTTCCTCTCCGACCGCCATCTCTATCTACGTACACCTATACATATGCATATGTTTCATCACCCTCTTCTTTTCTCTTCTAGGTAGCTCCCCACCTTCGCATTTATGTTCCTTCTGGAGTCTGCAGCTCTGTGTTCAGCTGGGTGAGTTTGCTTCTTACCACGCAGTGTTTCTAAATTCTGTTCCTTTTGAAACCTTCATTTGTACTAGTCTAATCACCTTTTACTGGTAATCAGTACAGTATGTGTCTATGGACTGTGATTGCTTGCTTGTACCTTGGGGTGATTAATTAGTACTTAATTTTATGGGTGGTCAGCTGTATTGTTATGGAATATGGATATTAATTTTTTTTTATATAATTTTACCACAATTTGTGGATAATGCATGTGTTTCTGTTCATCATTCCTTGAGAATTTGGAGATGGGTAAGCTTCTATCTGGTAAGATAGGTGCATCATGTTTCAATTTTACTTACGGGGGCTGGTGAAAAGTTGTGATTTTCTGTACGATTATCCTCCTCCAAGTGATGATTGATGAATAATGTTGTCAAGTTTTTAGCTTTCTTTAAAGGGAACTTCGTGTTCTTTCTGAATTGGCGGTTTTAATGGTACATTATGTAGAATGCTTCATTATTAAGATATTACTAAAACTTTTCACAAGACTGAGAATTTTATTGCAGGTAATTTGGAAATTTCTACATGGTGCAAAAAATTGAACTAAAGTTCTTTTCTTTTTCTTTTATTTCCTTCCAATATGGCTGTGTCTTCAGCTGCAAGTTTGTATTTTGGTGCATAATTTCATCTTCAATGTTGAGGGTTGATTGGGTTGAAAATATAGGTCGCAAGCATATGTATGGATTTTTAATTAACCTTTACAATTTTAATTGAAAACTGGTTTCTTTTCTGAGTGCCCATAATAGAAACCATTTCTATCAACTGCAGTCTGTTCACAAGCAATACGATTTCTGTTTGATGCTCAATTTTGATTCGCAGGATGCATCTCTTGTTTTCTCTTTTTAAATGTTATGTTTAGCATTCAAGGTTGATCATTTATCTCCACCAAGAGAAAATTTTTTTTTTTTTTTCTAGTTTACTTATTCTACTAAACTTGGAAGCTAATCTGTTTTTTTGTGCTGAACTGTGTAAATTTCCTGGACTAACATGAGCTGGTTTATAGTGCTTACAAAAGCTTTTCTCTTCTTCTCCTTTTTTGTTTATTTTTATTTTTTTTTAACATTGTTTTATGGTAAATTGACTAGAGTCTGAGTAAGATTATTGTGTTGCTCCTGCACAACCACAGATGGAGAAGAAAACTTTCTTTGCAAACTTGGATGAGAAGGGCTCAAGGTGCACGGTTGATTGCAAGAATATTGTCAAGATGGAAATTCTGTTGGATGAACAAGTTAAGGCTCCCAAGAGCCCAGAGGATGTTGATGTTGATATAATTGACAGTATAAAAGAAGCTGATACTAGTCCTGTTGAAGCTGAGGACCCTGATGCAACTGAATGTTCAAGCTCATTTGCCGACACTATTTCTGATACTGAGAAATGTTCTGGACTAAGTGATGCTGAAGTGGAATCCCAGTTCATTGGTGATGAACCTTTTGGATCTGCTTATGATGCATTCAGCGATGTGTTTCAAATGAGGTGTGTGAGTGTTCATTCTGTATTCATAATCTTCAATTGCTTGTTTGTGTTGACTTCCAGTTATTAACAATTTTGCATGATGGTTGTCTGATTGCAAAGTCTTCATTCATTATATAGCTATATTTTGAGAAACCATGTTATTTTGTGAACTGAGGAGCTGTTGTTAAATTAAATTCTGAGCCTAGGTGCTATATTTTTTTGATACCTGGAATGTATGTCTCAGGTTGTTAGTATTTAGCAGGATGAAATCCTTTTTTTAGTATTCAACTTTACATCCATCCAATCAGTTGGTCTCTACATGCATTTAGACAATTAAAGGAGAAGATAACTCTGGCAAAGTTTATTGCATTCATCTTGTTTCAATAAATTCATTTGTTTAGTTTATTTCTGGTTCTGGATATGCTAATATTCTGATTAATTTTTCCTAATAAAAAGTTACCATCTTGTTTTTTGATGCTGATGAGATATGAAATGCAGTAGAACTTATTTCTTAATTTACTGCCATAAGTGTCTGAAGTCATTAATATCCTCAAATTGCCTGTTGTTCCATTTTAGGAAGAAGAAGTTGACGAGTCATTGGAGGAACTTCATACAGCCACTTATGTGGCGCTGCAAATGGACAGAACTCAGAATGAAAGAAATTGAGTCTCAAGCATTAAAATATTCCAGAGAGCTTGAGGCATACAACCATGCTAAATATTCACTAATCAATCAACATACACTAGAAGGTTTTAGTTCAAAGTCATTGCCTTGTCCTGGTCAGTATTGCAGGAAAAAGGTCCTAAAGAGGAGGAAACGAAAGAAAGTTGAAGAAACAACAGATATTATTTCATACATGTCACATCATAATCTATTCTCCTATCTTGGTATGAGTTTTCTCTTAATCTGTAGGCGTCATTGCTCTTCTCCTTAACTCCAATGTTCTTGACCCTTCTGTGATGTACTGTAGAGAAAAAGAAGTCCTTTCGAGATGGCACTGCAGATGATTTTGCTAATGCAGGTAACTAGTCTCTAGTTCAATGATTCTTAGCATGATTTTAATGTGTAATATAAATCTACATTTAAAATTCTTTTTCTTTTAGTTTTGACACTGATTGTTGTCTTTATCATTGATTGAGGCAGTTATTACAGACCAACATGCTGAATGCAGTGAAAATTTTGGCATTAATACTGATCAAATGCTTTTGGAGCTTGGAGATGGTGAAAATTCCTTGGAGCAGGTTCTTTGGAATATTGAGGTGGCTCACTCTCATGTCTGCAAATTGAAGAGTAAACTTGATATGATAATATCCAAAAATGTCTCAAGGTTTTCTTCCTCAGAGAACTTGAGCCTTCTTGTACCTTGTGAGGCTCAGACCAGTTCTGCTCTTAGTCCTACGTTGTCAGCTGGAAATGGAGACACGGTGTCAGTTGGAGCTATGTATAATCCCAATCAGCATAATGCAGAATACAATATTGCAGGTTTTGTTATGCCTGGAAGTGCAGTTTCAAGTTATGGAGAAGCTTTTCATGTTCCTGATATAATCGAAAGCACAGTAGGACTGCTGCCATATGCTGATGTTACCTTCCACCAGCCACAAATCAGAGACTTGTGTGAAGATGTAAGCTTGCTTAACATGATAAAAAGTTTCATCTATTTATTCCTTAGTTAATTAATTACTAGACATTCTAATGGAAAAACCGTTTGTATGTAATCCATCAGAGATTTTAATGCTAATGAATTTCCTTTTGATTGAAAAAAAAACAGATTTTAATGTTGAAGCTTGTATTTTTAAAGTGATTTCATTCTACTCTTTTAACTGTATGTTGAGACAATTTTTCCTAGAGGTTGGAGAATCTGATAATTAGACTTCATATGTGCAGATTGTAGACAATGTCCTGATTCATAACGAAGGGGCTCATGGAGAAGGAAACACTTTCATGACAACATATAATCAGCCTATGGAGAAGTTTCATGAACCAGAGAAAATTGAAGATGGAAAGAGCACTAATCCCTCTCCACTCCCAACATCAGAACCAAACCCTGCTGCAAAAACCACATCATCACAGGAGCAATCAACTCTGGGAACATGTTTGGCATCAGATATAAATTTCCCCAGGAACAAGAGAAAGCGAGGGGAGCGTAAAGCTGGTTCTGGTGGTTGGAACAAGAAACAATCAGGTGAACCTGACAGCCAATAACTATCTTCAGTGGTTGACTAAGCTAGGTATGTGCTAGAATTGGTATGAAGTAGATGACACCATCTGTCACTCTACCCATGTTGTAAATGAAATACCATGTCTTATAAATGTAGCATTGTCGACAGATAACTTCTAGACATCTCCAAGGTCCGTAAGTTGTAGTTGTGGCAAGCTGGTGGGAAATCAGAATCAAAAGCCAAGTAGCCTAGAACTATGTTTCTCTTTTTAGTCATTGGACGGTAATGAAGGTCTGTAGTGCAAACAGTCAAATTGGAGTTTTTCCCAGTGGAGATTTGCTGACAGCACAAGCAACATCTCTTAGTCCAATTTGACTATTTTACTTGAAGTGAATTGAATTGCTGAAAGCTTAATGTCCAGTATCTTATCTATGTTTTTCTTTTGTTCTTTCTCTTTTGGTGGAACAACATCTTGAATGCCTGAAATTTGGTTATGGTCTTAAATAATGCATTTTGGTAAGTGGTAACCATGGGAAAACCCTTTTCTTTTGTTGAAGAAATCAAAACTCTTATGGACAGAAGTATTAAGAAAGATAGGTTAGTACTTGGGTGATTTTCATTACTTTCTCTTGGCGGGATGCCAGATAGCTCTGTTGAATTCTTTTTCATGCTGATAAATCATGACAGATTTTTTATGGGAGTTAACTTGCTTGTTTAGAAACTTCAATAGGACTGACACCATATATGATTACTAGCAGTTATTTTTGCTTGTGGACGCTGCTGTTTGCTGAGAAGCATATTGTTTGCATCAATGAATCGGAGTAGTGTGTTTAAAGAGAAAGGAAGTTTTAATTGATTCAGGACGCTGAATGCTCTCATAAGGGGCCATAGCATAGTTGGCATTTGCAGCACTTGATAAGTGTCAGAACATGCACGTGTTGCTGTCACAGTGGCTCTGCCGTGTACACGTGATGTGCTTGGTAATAAACATACCAACACCAGATGCTCTATGCAAAACAACCTACTAGTTCTTCCAGATATTTTTCTGGACCATCCCCATCTAAGTTCCTGTTAGACCTAGTTTCTGAAGCAATTTTTTCCTTACAAAAGTACAAATTTGTGAAAGACCCATTAGAAACTTTTCCTCCAACAATTTGCAGTGTGACGATTAAATTTGACTGAAAAGCTTGTCTCTTTAGTTCTTTACAGCTTTAAGGACTGAAAACGTATTTGGCCAATGGCAAAGTTAATAATGTAATTTTCTATCTGTACAGAGTACAGATATTTTCACTTGACCTTGAGAAGTTCACCAAGGCTTTTGAGGTCTAAGAAGTTACAAGTTACTGTTGTGGCTTTATATCAACCCTTTTTCTTCTCTTGGTGGGGGTAAACTCTTATATCCAATCCAGAGTGGACAAAATGATTTCCATGGTGGCCTACAATTCACAAAAGTAAAAGATGAGTGGAAACCCTAATGCCTTTTTGACCCAGAAAAAGAAAATGGCCGCTTCAAGGTTAAACATTATTCTAATGAGAATTTGAACAAAATGTACTCAATTAATCTTTATCAACTTTCCCTCATCTCTGCAAATAACTTGGTTCTTCCCCAAATTTCATGCTAGCTTCAAAAGATAGGTTGCAATGCAACATATTCATTTCAAAAGAATTTGGAGTTCTATTTTCTATTTTTGATTGAAATGTTGTGGTGGATGAAGATTTGAATCTAAAACCTTTCAAAATCATAATCTATTAGATTATTAATTGAGTTTTCTAAGACGATACAAATCACCAATCCAACATCTCCAATCATCATGTCTTTTCCTCTTTGCAGAAGCTTTTGGGGTTCAGGATAAAACACCACTCACAAAATGAATCATGATTCCATCCATTGGGAAATTATTTACAAACCCATACTTGCTATGACTATGAGAGATCCCACTCCATGGCTCATTACAGGCATATAAAAACTGGTCTCTTTTTGGGTTCACACTTCAACAATATTACAAATAATTAAGTATTGTATCCCCAACGTGTTCATTGTATAAGAAAAGGCTAATCACAACTGAATTTATAACTTCACAAAAGAAATTTATAGGCTGAAAAGCATACTTTGCCTAAGAACTCTTTCCTTTCTTCTTCATTGAGGTCCTATATTTCTCCACTACTCTCAGCTTCTTTGAACATCTGAGGTTCATCGATCTTTCCAAAAATGGAAATAGATCGGGAAACTTGTTTCTATATTTGCAAATTTCCTCCAATGCCAAAGGGCAGGATAGAACTATGATTTGATTTTTGCTGGGGTTTGATATATAAGCCAAAACAAAAGATGTGTTTAGTGTTTTCTTTGATCCTCTATGACTCCTGTAACACAAACGCAGGCCAGGCATCTCTAAAACAAAGTGATGCCCCTAACAATGTGACTTAACTTTCCATTCCAATAATGATTTGTTAAGAGATATTAGGAGGTGAACATGATTAAAGGGGTCTAGATACATTCTGTGCCCAAGAAAGTAATGATTTTGATAAATTGGGGTTCCTTTTTAAAGTGATGAAGGTGAAGGGTACTCTAGTAATTGCATCAAAAGTAACAATTTTGATTTGCCTTTAAAACTTGAAATCCTTTCTCCTTCTCCTATGTAGAAAATCTCTAGGAAATCATCATGCCTGCCAAAGCAAAAGGGAGAGGGTTGTAATAAAAAAAATGCTGAAAAAGAAAAGAAGCACATTGCCAACTCTTCCATCTCTGAGTCACAAACTGACGGCAAAAGGGTCTTCCCTCTCTCTACACAGATGAAAATTCCCTGTTCTCCATTATCTCAGCTCTTTCATACACATTCTTCAGTTTGCTTTGTTCATGCAAGATCCAAAGAACTCTCACACAAGGTATGCAATCAAATTTATCTCTTTTCTTCTTTCTGGTTTTTTCTCATATACATGGTAAACATTACTTTACTGCATGAGCGGAAAGGAATGCTGCAATGCTGCTGAATTTTGCCAGTTATCTGCAAGGAAAAATGCAACTTTTATACTTTTTCTCGTAGATTTCTGCAATGGGTATTGGAAAGACAATTTCTTTTATGACAAATTGCATGTATCATCGTATCTTATGGTTCAGAAATAGTGACCTCTTGGGAAGCATCAAGTATGCCTCTTAAAATTAGATTTTCTGCAAAAATTTGTACTTAATGCAGGGTTTTTTCTGATGCTTCTACTCCTATAAGACCATTATCGAGATGAACTCACATTATGAAGAATGTTGTGTGAGTAATCTTGCTCAGAGCGAAAGAATGTCAGATACAGCAGTGAATGAATGCCATCCTGTTCTTCAATGCGCCAAAGGTGGTGCCTTTGGGAGAATGGACCAATCTTCTAGGTCCCCAATTCCGAAAGCTGAGCCCAATTTGACCCAAATGAACATTTGAGAGGGGGTAGAGAAATGGGTCTTAGGCCTAGGTCTATCTTGGGCTGAAATGCCCTTTTACTTTTAGCCTTAAGTCAAAAGAAGACCTTGTCAACCCTTTGAACATTTTGTTACATGCTTTATCTGGTCCCAAGTTTCTACAACCATTGAGGTTGAAACTGTCAAAAACCAAAAAAAAAAAAGGAAAAAAGAAACTTCATTTTCTCTAAAATAGCTAAATATGGGAGCTTGGGAATTTGCATTGAGAACTTTAGAACTTGGAGTATTTAGAAAATAACTGATTATAAAACTGTTGTTTCCTCTTGTTTTCTAGCAAGGAAAACTTGAAATTCTTCCGCATTTTTTCTCCGTCTTTAGCTTCTAAATTCCAAAGATGCATTTAGAGAATCAATTAGTTCAATCTTTTGTGCTTCAATTGTGCTTGATTTTCTACAGGAAGCCCTGGTATCAGAGAGCAATGCAGATGGCTACTGTGTGGAAAACTGTTCCTAAATCTGAAGGGATTCCTATGCCAAATACCACATTATGGAAAACAATATCCAAGCCTACAGAAATCCCTGCGGCAAATGGAATACTATGGAAGGCAATTCCAAAGCCTGTGGAAGTTCCAACATCTAATCCCAATAGAGAGAAGCTAAGAAAATGCACCTCTCTAAGAGTTGCCTCTTCGTTTACTAGAGTTTGTTTATGTGCACCAATATCTTCCTACAATGAGGTTTTTCGTGCTGATGTTCCCCCTAGAAGAAGCAACAGTTACCCTAGGGCAAAGACATTTCCTGCATCCCAAGAAAGAACCACTAGTGCGAGGCTTAGCATGGAAGGAAGAAGAGTTTTCAGGGGAAAATCTTTAACTGACGATGTATTGATGAGAAGATTTGTTGTGGAAGAGGAAGCAATGATGCAAATTAGAAGGAGGAACCAAATGGAAGTCATTAGGAGGAGAAGCATGATAAGAAGGAAGAAGCTTGGTCCTAGTCCTCTTAGTAGAATGGTACTAGCTGAGAAAGATGAAACTTAATTATCACTTTTTTCTTTCCAATTGGCTTCATTTCTTGTACCTTCTATGATCCTTAATTACTTCTTTTGCTATTGAAATCAAATGTTATTGGCGGTGGGAAAACTCTCAACAAAATCAAGAACAAAGAAAGGAAGCAATGAAGGAGAACTTTATTTGGGTAAAATCATTTTCACATATATATGATTGGAATCAATCAACTAGCTTGAAAGGCAATCTAAAACAAACATGTTAAACTTCTAAATCAAGGGTAGTGGTTGTTTGGTCCATATCAAACTCCAAGTTGATGATCTTTTTTTTTTTCTTTTTTTTCTTTTTTAATTTCTTCTTTGATGTTGGCCTAATCTTGAATGAATGAATGAATGAATGATGGCACATAACATTCAAATAAAGCTTAACATTTGAAGAATCAATGTGCAAAACCTTACATTTCCAAGAAGCAATGATTGTAATTAACGTTGGAAATCATCGAATGTTAAAAGACTGAAAGTATATATATTTCAAAGTGGTCTAGAGTTGATCACATTAAAATTAATATTGATAAAAGAAACTTTTTCATCAGTTGGCCTAACTAAAGACATATCATCTTTGTGGCATGATTATATAAAATAAAGATTATTATTCTCACTTGATGTAATGGGAATAATGATCTATCTTCATCAATAGAATTTTTTAAGTAGAGATTCCAATTTGAAGCAACATGATGAAATGCACCTCACCAGATACATGTATTGTATTTTGATTAATTTATATGGTGAAAAGAACTATTAAATTTGATTCCAATAAGGAGGTGGTCCATAAAATTCCCTAGAGAAAGCCATCAATTCATTCCTACTAATGTTGTAGGTCACATATGTCTCAATGACTTCAATTAGTATTATTTGTTTTGACTTATTAGTTTTATGGTTTTATCCTTAAAATTAAAGGTAGATATCATATTGTAATAGTTAGCTGCTTTTATCTTTTTTAAAAATTAGAATGTTAAGGTGTTATTTTATATTTTTAAATTTATATTAATAATATATTTAACTTAAAAAGAATAAAAATAAAAATAAAAATTTTAAAATATTATAACTTAACTAATAATTTTTTTTCTTTTTCTCAATTTTCTTTGAATCAAACATACTATAATTTCTTAACAGATTGTTAGTTACACGTGAAAGTAACGTGCAACTCTACTCCCTCGTAACAAATTTTGATTCCTTTGAAAAAATAAATAAATAAATAAAAAAGTACATAAAAAAAAAGGGGATGGTAGGTGATCCTAAAATTGTTCTTTATGGATCCAAAGACAAAAGCCTGTGCAAAGGACCATTGCTGACGCATACCCACAAGCGGGACACCTCCTTCTTCTTCTTCTTCATCCTCGGTACATTAGGTAAGGTTGCTTAGTGGCACCCTAGTTTTTGTTACACCCACATAAATAATACAGTAATTGTATTTAATATAATTAATTTTATTAGTTTATAATTTTTTTAAAAATAATTTGTTAAACTATTTAAAAATATTAGTTTTAAAATTTATTTTATTTTATTAAATTATAAATATTGATAAAAAATATATATATATATTAATCTCACTCTTACAATAAATTAAAGTCTCAATTATTTTATTTAATTAAGATTTTTAAATTTTAATTTTAATTTTAATTTTTTTAGAATAAAAATTAATACACACTAATTTTAATATTAATTATTAATTATTTTTAATAATTAAATAAAGGATATATTCAACCGATTAGGGCATAGATTAAAAAAGTCTTAAATATATTTTTTATATATTAATTTATATAAAAAATAAAAAAATACTATTAATTTTAATATTTATGATACATAAATATTTTTTATTAAATAATTAATAAAATTAATATCAAATTTAAATTTTATTATATACATTAATAATAAAAAAATATAATAAATATATTATTATATAATACTTTTAAAGATATAAGGTAAAAAAAATCCTTAAATAAAAAAATTGGGAGGCAAACAATGACCATGTCCATGGGTATCGCTTGCTAATACTAATTTCTAAACATACTGTTTCGCACGTGTCAGCACATCAAGGGAATAACCAGGGCAATCATTGGTTATTCACACGTTCGTTAACTTTTTCGGATCCCACTATCTGATCAACGGTTCAGATCAGTTCAGATTTTGGGCCCACATGCTCATGAATGGGGTCCACTTCCCCACTCCCCAGGTTGGCCTTTTTCTCCGTACACAAACGGGCGAGAAATGAATGCGGGGATAAGCTACAAAGTAAAACCCCACCTGCACCTAATGGAAGGTGTGGAACACGCTCCGGTGGCCTGATCAACGTCATTTTTATTTTTTCTTTTTGAACATTGAAAAATTTGGGAAAGAGAATATTTTTTCAAAACATGGATAGGAGTTGAATTTCCAACCAATTGCACCCAAGTACTAAAAGTTTGAAGATGAACCATTGAACACAAAGATCCAGTGTAACGTCTTGTTTTTTTTTAATTTATTTTGGTGAAAGGGAAATTAATTTGTTTAATGTTGAACGAAATATGAAAACAAACCTGTGTGAATTGACCTAGAATTGACTCAAAGTTGCATTTTGGAATAAAGAATATGACTAGGCTTTGAATTTGTTCAAAAACTTGAAAAATGGTTAAGAAATCCAAGATCATTGTTTGGGTTATGAATGCGTTTTGGTGAATTGAATTGTGGTGGGGTTAAATTGAAGTCCTTAGAAGAACCAAGGTCAGACGATAAAATCAAATCAAAAAGTAGAGGTAGGGTCCGGTCAGGGTAGAATGATAGACAAGTTCAAAAGATGGTTGGCCTTAAATGGACCAAATCAAATTACACAAGCTTCAATAAAAGCATCATGCTACCCCAAAAACAAAAACTTTTAAAAATTGAATCTTGTGGTTACACCAACTATAATGTGTAGGTTACATTAACAGTTTAAGTTTGAAAATTAATGTTTAGCAAATTTAATTTTTTTTTAAATACATTACTCACATGAGGACATGTCTTTAAAGTTGATCTATAGTGAATTAATTTTGACAACACTTTCATCGAAATTGAAAAAATATTCACTATCAAAGAGGGAAAAAAAAACTAAAAACATCATTTTCCAACCCAAATTTCTTGGGGTTGGCCAAACCCTGTGTTTTTTAATTGAATAACAACTAAAATTAGCAATAACGGCCATACCTACTTTGTCGTTTTCCCCTCTTCCCATCTCTTTTTCCCAATTCACATCTCTTTTTCCAAGTACTAAAAAGTTTCCAGACAATGAATCTTCAATTATTAACCCTTATGGTTAGCCCCTAAACTCCTTTTGTTTTCTCAATTTAGTCCCCAATTATTTTATCAATTAAACCCAAGTACTATCCCATCTAACTATTAAAAGACAAAGATAACTTGAAAAATAACAAGACTGTCAATCTGTCATTGTTCCCTTCGACTCGATCTTGCCTGGTAAGATTGGTGAACACAACACAAGAACTCAACCGGAAAGAAAATACGTTTGAGGGTTAATTCAGAATAAAATAAGTTCATGAACCTAGTTGTTCATATTTGTTATTTGGAACAACTGTAGTACTAGTGCTCCTATTTTCTCAACAGAAGCGTGTAGTACGCGCTTTACAAGAGAGAGCGTCCGTGAAAAAGCCAAAGTTCTTTCGGTCACATATATTTATTCTTCCATGATTAACATTATTAGTAAAAATAATACTGATGGTAATTTGGATTTTCATACTAATCCCTGCAATAATATTTTCTTGATGTTCAATAATTCCCTGATTTGATAAGAGTTTTGCTTTTTGGTAGTTTTGAGATAAAATGATAAGAGAGAAATGACCATCCGATTTGATATATTTAGTTATTGAATGATTTATAAAATAATAATTTCAACACGACATTGTAATTAAATTATTTTTATTAATGCAAAAAGATAATAACAGGACAAGAAAACAAAGAGTAGCAGAGACTTAGCCGTTTAATCAGGGGCAGGGCAGCAGAGTTGCTGTACGAATACAGTCTTCCCAATTAAGTAAAGTTAGTTGAAGTTGGGCGGCAGATTGAGTGAGAAAGTGTCCAACCCCTTAATGATGATAATCAGAAGAAAAAAAAAAAAATTAAATGATATAAATTCCAACAAAAGGTGAAAGTTGGGGGAAGAAAAGTTAAGGGAAGAACCAGATTCCAAGTTCTAGAAAGAGAGAAAATAAAACAACAACATGGGTTAAATGCAAATAATTAAGACAGAACCACAAACAAAATAAAAAAAGAAAAGAAGAAAACGAGGGGTGCTGCATAAGAATTAAGAAAAAGAAAAAGAAAAAAAAAGAAAAGAGAAAGGTCTTCTCTGGCTGCTGTTCTTCTTCTGTTTTCTTTTCTTCAGCTTTTTGAAGGGTATTTGCAGAAATTTGAAGGTCTCCATATATAAGGTACGTGGTCAATTTTGGGTTTTCTTAAAGATCTCTTTTTAATCTGTGAAGTTATGGGTTTCTGTTAGTTACGCTGTTTGTGATGAGGGTGATTAGGTTCTTGGGAGGAGTAAATAAGTGTGAATTTCTTGAAAGGTGGGCTTTTTAAGGTTGTTTTCCTAATAAAAATCCCGTCTTTAGATCTCTCATGTCTTAGAAGTGTCAAATGATGTTTTATTGTACAAGAATTGTCATTAAACGTCTCAGACTCTCAGAGGTTTTTGCTTTCTTTTCTGGGTGAAATTTAATGTCATCAAAACATGTAACATCCCAAAATTAAGTAAAACTGAAAAAGAAGTAACCTTTCTTTCTCCATCTCTGTCTATGCCTCTGCCTCTCTGGTGTTTTTAGTCGTTTATGGAGGGTTTCTTTTTCCTGGGAGAATTTCAGCTCTCCAGGAGTCCAGATGGGAAAATTCTCTGTACAGAGTAACAGTATCTAGATTCTCAAGAATCAATTTTTATATTTTTTTTATTTGAGAAAAACTGATAAATCTATGATTCGTTTGTGTTCAACAAAATAATTTTGATTTGGCTGTTTGTGTGTGTTTGTTTGTATTTTTGGGTTTACGATCCTTTTTTTCTGGTAAGTGTTTTTTGTATTTTGGACTGATATGTTAGTTTTGACTTAGTTAAAGAAAAAAATTTGGCAGAGGTTAGCTTTGTTTAAGCAAAACATGAAATATGAATCAAATATAAAGATTCCCCCTTTTTTTTCTTTGTTCTTATTCTCAGTTCCTAAGAGTTATGTTCAGTTTGATTCTGTTCTCAGTGTCGGATGGATTCAGATAGATTTCTGGCTTGTTGAGTATTGAATATTGATCTGTGCGGTATGCTATTACCTTAATTTTCTATGGCTGAGCTTCCTTTACGGATTTGCTTATGGGCGTTTTTCTTGTGAACTGTAAAGCTGATTTTTTATGTTTATATTTCGTAGATTTGTTGTTTTAGTGTTCTTTGTTATGAATGGACTTTGCACTTTGAAGATAATAAATGCCTGCAAATATCCGAGAATTTTTGCAGTAGGCTTGATGAATCACAATGTTTATCTTGTGGCTTGAAAGTGAACATTCAATTGCATTGGAACATTAATTTGTGACAGATTGTGTACATCTTGTTGCTTTTATGTGCAGAAAAATTGACAATAGGCTCGAACCTGCAGATTTTGAACTTAATGAGTTCACTGAGTAGGTGGGTATAGTGCTAATGCTGGCAATATGGGAAAGAAGGGAAGTTGGTTTTCTGCAATCAAAAGAGTTTTCACACCGCACCCTAAGGAAAAGGTAAGCAACCTAAATTTGATATTGACTTTGGTCCAGTGGCACCCATTCTTGTGTGTATGTTGCTGCCTCAGGATTTAAGATCATGAACCTCTTCCAGTTATAGATGATGCTTTGTTGTTTTTCATAGCAAGGTCTCCTATGTGTGCAGTTTCTGATATATCATATTTAGTACCGTAGTGTGCCTTCTTTTAGAAAATTTTGAGGGAAGAACAGAGATATTACTGGAATTGTCTAGTACAGTATGGAATGTTATTCCAAAATGATATCAAGATAATACCTCCTCTGATCTGTTGCTTGACATTGTTTCAGGACTCGGATAAAAGAAGCAGCAAAGAAAAGAAGTGGAAAGGCCTAGGAAAACTAAAGCGTGGAGAAACCAACTCCTTCATTCCCCTCTTTAGAGAGCCTAGCAGTATAGAAAAAATTTTGGGCGACGCTGAAAGGGAGCATAGACTAATATTCAGACCTCCAACACCTCCGGAGCAACCTAGTACACCGCCTTTTGTGTCTCCTAGGGCTGCTTCTCCACGTGTTCCTTCCCAAAGGATTTCTTCTCCAAGGGTTGCTTCCCCAAGAAGAGTTAGTTCTCCAAGGGTTGCTTCTCCAAGAGGTGGTTCTCCCAGGGTTGCTTCTCCAAGGGCTGTTTCTCCTCCTCGCAGGGCACCTTCTCCACCTCTACGAGCTCCTCCTCCAAGAGTAGCTTCCCCAACCCCACGGGTTCCCATTCCAAGAGCGGTATCTCCTGGCATCATCCGCCAAAGACCAGAGCCAACTCTAAGGAACCACTATGCTTCTGCTACAAAAATCCAAGCCGCCTATAAAGGTTACATGGTAAGTGTTGGTTTAAAGCATTAGTGGAATAAGCACATTGTTGTGCAAATTGAATGCTTGAAGGATTTGTGAAGATATTAATGTGGAAAGTTTATAGTTCCCCTTCTTTTGATATGCTCTGGCTTACTATTGGATCATGTCCTGATTTTAACATTGTGGAACTTCTAATACAGGCAAGAAAAAGCTTTAGAGCTTTGAAGGGTCTTGTGAGGCTCCAAGGAGTGGTGAGAGGACAGAATGTCAAGCGTCAGACTATAAATGCCATGAAACACATGCAGCTCTTGGTGAGGGTTCAGTCTCAGATTCAATCACGCAGGATTCAGATGTTAGAAAATCAAGCACGAAATCAGGCTATGAACAAGGAAGTGGAGAGCACCTTGAGCAAATGGGCTGTAAGTGTCCCAATATCTGTTTGTGAACTATGACAATATTGGTTAACTATCTTTTAAGTAGAGCTATAAGTTGTCAAATCAGTAGAACTGGCCTGTTAAAACCATCTTTCTTTTCAATCTTTTTGAAGCTTGATTTTAATGATTCCAGCAGTTCAATTTGTCTTGTAAAAAGGCACTCTTTTACTCAGCCGATGATTATGACTTGCCAACCTGATGGATGGACTCTTTACGTTTCTTATCTTTATAAGTAATCATATTTTTGTTTGAGTTGTGAATCTTGCAATACTTCCTTCTGTGATAGGTCAGTCTTTTCTAACAATAACTAGCCCTGTATAGTACTTATGTAACATATACTGAGGAAATACATTCCCCCTATCAATTCCGAAGTAAATGCGTGCTTGGTCAACTCTAAAAATTGAATCATCTTTGTTTCATACATATTTACTCTTCATTTTCTCATTGGAGTAAATTAGTTTTAATTGGTTGAAAATTGGGTCAGTCTGAGGCAGGTAGTGAAAACTGGGATGATAGCTTGTTGACGAAGGAGGAAAGAGAGGCAAGGATGCAGAGAAAGGTGGCGGCAGTCATCAAGAGAGAAAGGGCCATGTCCTATGCATATTCTCACCAGGTACTCTATCTATACCAACCAAAACAAGCTTCAATTTCATTGTGTTGGCTTTCAACATAGCAGTTGATTTGTGCATGCAATTTCTGACTTATCTTTTTTCTTTTCAATCCTTGTGCCTGCAGTTGTGGAAAGCAACTCCAAAATCAGCTCAAAATGCTCCATCAGATATCCGATTTGGTGCATTTCCATGGTGGTGGAACTGGTTAGAACGTCAACTGCCCCCTGCTAATTCTTCTGAAAGCCAAGGCATGAAGAGTTTCCAACTTACACCACCAAGGCCAAACTCTGAGCTGAAACCAAGTTCAAGGCCAGCATCAAGCAGCAAGCAACATCACTCTGGATTTGATACAATGGATACACCAAAATCTACAAAATCAACCATATTCCCCACACCAACAAAGCATGCGCGAACACCACCTTCATATAGGCTCTTACAAGGGAACAGCTCGGGGTTGTCAAAGTACTCAAGACCAAGAGCTAGTGGAGCTGATTCTCCATTTGACTTGCCACTGAAGGATGATGATAGCCTCATCAGTTGCCCACCATTCTCAGTTCCCAACTACATGACTCCCACAGTTTCTGCAAAAGCCAAGGTCAGACCTAACAGCAATCCAAAAGAAAGGTTTCCTGGGACCCCAAGGAGCGAGTCAAATAGGAGGCTTTCTTTCCCCCTGTCACAAGGCGTTGGATCTTTCAAGTGGAACAAAGGGTCCTTCTTCTCAGGCAAGGATTCCAGCTCACAAAGAGGCTTGGAGAAGCACCAGTCACTTCAATCTATAGGCAATTTGAGTGTGGATTCAACCGTTTCTATGCCTGCTACAGTTGGAAGGAAGCCATTTAACAGATTTGTGTGATTTATTTTTCCATTTAGTTAACCTCTCTTTTTTTCTTTTTTTCTTTTTTTTTTTTCTCATATTGATGTTTTTCTTACTTGAGTGTGTGGTGATGTGTTGAGTTACAAAATTAATCGTGTAAAATTAAAAAAAAAAAAAAAGAAGAAACAATAGGGACCTATGGCTTGATTGTAACAAGATTTGTTTTTTTTTTTTTTAGAAAACAGTGATTAATTTTTTCCCTTTATTTAATATTTTGGTTAGTTCTCCTAATTTGATTTTTAGACACTAATTTCACAATTGAAAATTTTTTAATTCAATAAAACTGCTTAATCAGAATTACACTTGGAAAAAGGAAAATTTTTAATTATGAGTTATATACATCTTGTTAAAATTAAATTTTTATATAAAATTAATGTAAGGTTAAAAAGTAAGAAAACAAAAAGTTAAGAGTACTAAAAGTAAACAAAATGGTATTATTTTTATTAATTTGTCTAATTTGTGAGAGGTCATAAATTACAGCTTGTATTCATTATTAATTTGAATAATGATAAATTGAATCAAAATTTAGTATTAAAATTTGAGATTAAATTTAAAATATTAAAAGTGAATTTTATATTATTTAATAGTTAATTTTCTTTAAACAACGATACTATATATATTAACCAAATTAATAACTTGATATAATTTACATCATTGATCCCAAATTCTTTTTCTCATTATCATTACTCTATTAATTTATATAGAAAAATATAAAAATTAATTTTATTTTTAACACCAATAGTATATATATGATTTTGATTGAACAATTATAAAATTGAAGTCATCTTTTATTTTATTTTATTTATTTATCATGTATTCTAAAAATATAAAATAAAAAGTAATTAATAATTATTACTTTTTATTAAAAAACTAAAAGTTCATTTTTTTTAATTAGAAATATCATGTCTCAATTTTTTATTAGTACATTTTAAATTAAAACTTTAAAATTATCTTTTTAATATAAAATTTTATCCTTTTTAAGAAAAAACTTGCAATTATCACGACTTAATAATTGCACTTTAGCTTATGCCCTTTAGACACGGATCAGTTTTTTGAATATAGATTATAGAAACCTTTAATTAATTTTTTAGTTTTTTTTAATATACATCTTTAGGTATACCTTAAAGGCATTATTAATATATATTTTAGTAATTAATTAATTTTTAAAAATAAAAATTAATTTTTAATTTTTAATTATATAATTAAAATTATTTATGTAACATTAATACAAAAATTAATATCAATTTTTTTTATAATAACATGTTAAGAAACTTTTTTAATAATAATTAAAAAATATAATTATGTACTTTTAATTTATACTTCCACAATACACTTGTTTTGTCTTAAAATAATTATTTTTTATTTTAAATGTGTCCTTAATTTAATTATATTATTATTTATTTATTTTAATTAATTAACTAATAATACAATTTTGTCTTTTATTTTTTTAAAAATATTAAAAATAAATATATATTGTTAAAATTTTAAAAACAATAAACAATAATTATTTAAAAATTTTTAATTTTAAAAACTAAAAAATAATTATTTTAAAATAAAAAAGGCTACATACGTTAGAAAGACTGAGTTTTTTT
>BPVZ01000082.1:755589-767025 GCA_020521535.1 Rubroshorea leprosula
CCTGAAATACTTAGAGAACCTGGATAGGTTTAGGAGGTTCCAACTTCCAAAGCTTATTTATGTGACTGCAACCCACTCTGATGGCTTTACATTATATATTTAGCTTAACATATGATGATGATTAAATGGAGGATGGCAAAAGTGTCGTGTGTAAGATGTTTCATTTCAGTATGGGAACCTAAATGTACCAGAGTAGAGATTAAATCTAGAATGTTATTGGCAAATATGCATGACATGAATTAGTAATGGTAAGCATACCATGTTAACATGTCAAAGGTTTGCACAGAAGACATCTTGCTGGCAATAATATTGGAATATCAACAAGACAAGGCTATGCTTAGGATCAAGTGATCAACTCATGTTTAAACTGAAAAAATATAAGTACATAATGACAGACAAACAAATAACATCAAAGGCCTAGGTTGGGAAATAGTTAGTTATATTCCTGGCAAACTTAAATATTGCCAAACAACTTTTGTAACTGAAAGAGAAGAACAATCCATATTCATTGGTATGAAAACATACTCCAACCAGACTTAAAATTATCAGTAGGTTTGCTTAAGAGATAGCCATCTGCTCCAACTAGCTTCTCTTATCCCCAATTGGCACAAATAATTTTCCATTGTTTTTTTAACCCATTTCCGTCTCCATGATGCTTTCAGTTCTCACAATAGCAAAACTCATGTTTTAAGTTGTTTAATTACCAACTTAAGGGACAGTAAAGAATTAAAAGTTATGCTCGCAAACCATAACAGCTACTGAACTATTGCTCTAGACATAAATTTTTGCCTACAGGATTAAATCATACCAAAATAATAATAATAATAATAATAATCTAATGTAGATGGAATTAACACAATTACCATCTCTCTATATCTTTAGCTAATTGCATTGACAAACTAACACCCAATTTAAAGCAAGAGCAAAGCTGGTGTCTTTCCTACTGATCACCCCCTATTTTATCAACCATCAAGTCAAGTAACTCATTGTATCTCAAATGAACCAGCTTTTTAAAAATTTGTTTCGAGTTTTTCTCCCCAAACATCTTAGCAACTTTTGATGCAAACATTCCCCAAGATTCCATCCTACAATTTTGCTCTACTATTCTTGTATTGAAAACTAAAACCCACTAAAAGAAAGGGAAAAATAAGATGAGGAACATTAATATACGAATTCAGAAACAGAGGGGGAAAAAAAAGAAAGAAAAAAGAAGAGAGAAAAGACGATCCAAGCAAATTAATAGAGCGAAGAGAAACGAACCTGGTATTGTTGAACAGAGAAATGAGGTCAACCGTAAACCCCTCTAAAACCCTAGAAATCGCCTGATTGTAGTGCTTGCTGCTCTGCTCTCTGAATTGGATCTCCGTACCCACCGTCCGGAGACAAGTTAAGACACCGGACCGGATACGACAACGTTGATGGGCTGAAAGTTTGCTACGAAGCCCAACTTGGCTTATTGGGCTTCTTTTTAAGGCCGCCACTCCTTTTTTTCTTTTTTGGTTTTTTGTGTGTAGAGTACGTATAAAGTTTTTTTTTTGGAAAATAGACAATGGAAAGTATGTATGAGTATGAAGTTAGAACAAGAATATAGGAGTACAATATACAATATGTAGATATATGAGTTCCTTATCTTGCAATTCAGGTTGCACCAAACTCAACATAAAAATGAGAAGATAGAGAAAAGATACTTAATATTATGATATTTGTCACTTATTTAATGATTTTTATTGTATAATTTAAATTGCATAACAGTTTTTCATTTATATATATAATACATGTTATAGTCAAACCCACAACTACTTTTTTTTTTTTATTGTATTCAATTAACTTCTCTTACACTTTTCTTTAAAAAAAATTATTTAACTATATTTTTTATATTTTAAAGAACAAAGTCAATGGTCTACTAAATAAAATTTATTAAGCCATGTAAGACGCCTCCAAATTCCACTGATTCATGAATTAAAATTTTCCAAGCAAAATGGAGTTTTTCATTTATATGTATAATACATACTATAGTCAAACCCACACCTACTATTTTTTTTTTTATCGTATTCAATGAACTTCTCTTACACTTTTCTTTTAAAAAAATTTATTTAACTATATTTTTTATATTTTAAAAAATAAAGTCAATGGTCTACTAAATAAAATTTATTAAGCCATGTAAGACGCCTCCAAATTCCACTGATTCATGAATTGAAATTTTCCAAGCAAAATGGAGAGCAGCTGATTAGACACGTTATTGACCGTAGTGCCAGCGGAAATCTGATTCTTCCAGATCAACTACATTTTTTTTTTTTTTGATCAATTACATGTTTTTAGAACATATTTAATTGCACATTCAATTTCAAGTGGAAAACTAAGGAAATGATGATTTATGGAATATGTCATGTGTTTATAGTTTAGCCTGGCTGTATGAGCCAAACCCGATATAGAATTTCCCAGTTGGTAACTCCTCAGGAGGAAGCAAGGCCAGCCTAACCCCAACCTGCGCGGCATCATCCGCAGTATGCGTGCCCCTGCCACCAGTCATGGCCGTCTGAGTGAAGCCAGGGCAAAAGCAATTCACACTCAATCCACGTCCTTCATACCGCCCGGCCAAAACTCTAGCATACGCATTCAGCGCCAGCTTTGACACTGCATAGTCTGTCCATACCTGCGGCCACCCTCGGCTCTCCCACGTCCCACCCCTCACATCCTCCAAAAAGCAATTAACCACCCACTCAATTTGTTCCACGGAAAGTTTCTTGCTTTGCAAGATACTTTTTATGTTAGGGTTTCTCATTTTCTGCATGCATAATGAAATTAATCTAATTAATTCTTAGCTTGATCATCAAAATCATATATAGAGGTGTTTAGTTTAGTGTTTATAAACAACTTATCATCTATTGACTTTAATTAAATAGATTAAATATTAATTCTAAATTATAAACAATAACAAAATATCAAATATTAATTATCAATTATCAGTTATTGGTCTCCATAATTTTACTACTTACGTTAATTGAGCCAAGTCTTGAGCTAATATTAAGAATTCGGCTAATAGAAGGTGAAAGGCGAAAGAAGGGCAAGAGGGATTCAGTGAGTATCTTGGATCCGAAGAAATTGGTTTTGATGACAGTCTCTGCATGCTCAACTGAGTTCTGGTTGATGTCATTAAATGATACAGCAGCATTGTTTACCTGAAAGAAAAAAATTTTAAAAAATTAATTAATTCCATATTTTTTTAATTAATTAACTAAGCAAGATATATAGGACATATAATATAACTAACTAATATAAAAATACTTCAAATATGTGCTCGATGGGGGTAGCTCAACTCATTAATAACCTAAAATTCTAAATTGAAGATCTTGGGTTTAAATTTTGAGTTCATTGAGGAGGAATTTAAAAAAAAAAAGGATTATTCTCTTTTATATAATCAATTTTATATATTAGATATACCAAAAAAAAAAAAAACTTCAATGCATTTAAATAGAAGCAAGCACCCTTCTTAACAATTTTATAGTCAAGTAGTAGGGAATTTCAAATGTGAATGCCAAGTTGATATTTGAGGATTAGGATTGGATCCTTATCAATAGAGCACAAATAAGAACCAAATTGGAATTATTATAAAACATAATCAATTATTAAATATAAGACAGAAAATTGGTACTTTGATTTTGGTTTCATTTTAAGATTTTTATATTAGTTAAGTGTTGATTCCTTAGTCCAACCGTTGGACTTCATACCTGTGTGGTTAGGTCTCCTGCTTCTTGGAATAATATTATTTTTAAAGGATGAATAATCACCTAATAAAATAAAGACCCTATGTTGACCATAATATATATCACTGCAATCAAACGTGGATAGTTTCAATTTAACTAAATTAATATCTTACTAAAAAGAACATAAATGAAAATATAAATGTGCTAATAAAGGAGATGACAATGTTTAAATAAACTAAGGCTCTAAGAGCATTAAGCTAGCTCATTGTAATTCTTGGATATCTTAGTTAAAGAGCTTAAACTTTTTTTTTATTGAAGGTTTTGGGTTTAAATTTTAAAAAGAGTGGAGAAGTTAATTATTTTTTATTATGTATAATTTATTATTATTATTAAATGTTGATGTAGTGAAGAAATGCGAATTGTGAAAATCGATTACAATATTAGAAAACAAGTTCATGGAATCTTTCAAGGTTGACTAGGACTTGTATCTTTTACATTGGAAAACCTTTTTCTTTCTCTCAAAATTGAATGGAATGTTCAAAGTAAATCAGAGAAAGACCTCAAACCTAATCTAGCTAGTTCTTTTTTTTCTTTTCTTTTTTTTTTTTTTAAACAGAGCAATATTGAGAAGGAAGGGTGTTTTTTTCAAGTCTAGATGCTTAGAGGCCATAAATTTTTGGGCTTTTGTGGTATGAACATAGGCCAACTAAGGCCAGAAATTCAAATGCAGAACAAAAGATTTTTTTTATGGAAAGGAAAAAGCACTATTGTGCTAAAACAAAATAAAGTACAAGAAGAACTCAGCCCACAAATGTATTCACGGTGTTCTGCTCAGTCAAACTAAAAACAGAAAAAATGAAAAATATCTCAGTGTACTTGGTGAATATGCCAAATATTCTTTATTCAAAATGTATTTACGGATGCTCTGCTCAGTCAAACTAAAAACAGAAAAAATGAAAAATATCTCAGTCTACTTGGTGAATATGCCAAATATTCTTTATTCAAAATAATGAAGGTACGATATTCTTTTACAATAATGGCATGTGTGACAAAATATAACGTGATATATATTTTATAATTGACTTTCTTTTTTATCACTCATGTGCGAAATGGTAATAATCGACTCATCTGAATCAGTGGGCAAGAAAACATTGTAAACAGTTTTGCCAATAAATTTTCTTTATAAATAACTGAAAGGTTAAAATTTTAAAATTTTAAATTACACATCTCAAATTTAAATTTTGAATCAAATGAAAATAAATTTAAAAATAAAAAAATTATCTATTTTAATATAATTCATAATCAAATATATTAAAAAAATATTTTCTTTACTTCTTTCTAAATATCAACTGATTAAAATTAATAAAAATCTAACGAAATTGATTTTATTAAGCTAAAAATCTTGATTTAAATTTAAAATTTTAAACTTTTATAATACGTACTAAACACTTCACTCTCTTATGTCCAAAAAAAAATATTGACTTACCAGGATATCCAAGACTCCGAATTGTGTTTCAAACCAGGAGACGAATGTTTTGATGGAGTCGGGTTGGGATACATCCAGAGGGAAGAAGCGAACGCCATGGAGTCCCTTCTCCTTCAATGACTCAACTGCTCTCTCTCCTCTTTCTCTATCCCTCGCCGTCAAGACCACCGTCAATCCCACCTCTGCAAATCTCTTCACCAACGCAAATCCAATCCCTTTGTTTGCTCCGGTCACCACCGCCACCGTGTCCTTATTCCACCATCTGCATCGCATTAAAAATTACGTATCAATTAAGACCGTCGGAAGAACTTAATGAACATAACAAAACAGTATTGTAAGAGATGGATTTTTGCATGAAATAAAATAAAATACCCAGTTGAGGAGGATAGAGGAGAAGTAGTAGAGAAAGACAGATCTATTGTTGGCTCCATGGTGTCTTGTGATGAACAGCAAATATATTATTGGGAGCCAATTGTCGTGTGTGTATATATATATATATATATATTTGCAGAAGAAGATGGGGTATATAATTAGTTAATTAGACTGATATAAAAAATTTAGAAAATAAAAAGATAATTAGGCTTGGTTTGGGTGTGCTAGCTTGCTTGTAATGATAAATTTTTTAATTTTTTAATATCACAAAAATATATAAAATATATTTAATATTTATTTTAAAATAATAAAAAGACAAAAAATTAAAACAATTAGGAAATATTTTTAAACAAAACTTTTTTTTTGAACATGTTTATAAAAATTGGATTTGAATCATTGTCTAAAAAAAAATGTACCTTAACATGACTTTGTTATTACTGCTCGAAGGCTTTAGTGCTTTTAAACAAAACTTTTTAACTAATTAATTTGATAGAAAAGATATATTAAAAAGGTATTGTACAGTTTGATTGTATATATTGATATTAAAAATTATTTTTTATTTAATAATTTAATATAATGTAAATGGTACAATAAGTAACTTAAAATATATATATATATATATATATATAATAAGTTGTTGATTATTGTTTGCGACTCTGTGCCATGTCTGAAGGGCACATTAAATTACTAAACAAGAGAGACGGTCTGTTTGATTTGTTAGGGAACTTGACCTGTAGAAACTAGAAAGCTGGAAACCTCTTTTCCACTGTGGACTAGACTTTCTGTATATTTACACAGATAAGAGAGGAATTTTAAAAAAGTCTTGATTGCGAGAGCCAGCCTTAATTTCACACATAATTAGGAATAAGAAGCTCAATTTGTCATATAAAGCATGTGGATTGCATTGTTAAAAAGGAATAAGAAATTAGCTTGGTTCAGTTTTGAAGGTTCCCAAAAGACTTTGAAAAGATGGGTTGTACCAATTATGGCGAAATTATATAAGGAAAAGATGTTAAGTTGTGTGGGATTTGACTGTTTAATTTTCACACAATATTTGTATGGCGTTAAATTAGGGATACATATCAATTTATGTCACATTTAAATTAAAAAGAATTACTAATAAAAATTACATCACATTATATTATTTTTTTTGTTTATTTTTAATACATTTATTTAATTTTTTAAATTTAAATTTTATATAAAAATTTAATATATATAAATGATAATTAAAATTTTTTTAAATCAAATTAAAGTACTCAATAAAAATTTTATATAAAAAGAAAAATTTTTTTAATTATTATTTATATAAGTTATTAAATTTTTATTTAAAATTTATAATTAAAATGTTAAAAAATCAAATTAAATTTATTAAAAATAAACAAAAGAAATAAAATTTTATTATCAATAAATTATTTCTTATAAATATTGTCAAGAAATCATTTATCATGATAATATGATATAATAACTAATAAGCTGGAGAGAAAATTTTGGAATTTCTTAAGATTTCAGACTTTCTTTTTTTTTCCAGGATTTACTTGCACATTTGTAATTATTTTGAAAATAAAAATTAAAAATTTGAAACCTTTGACTTAAAACTTGTTCATATGGTTGGACTGTAGCATAGATATTCTTTTTTTTTTTTTCTTGCTGCTTTTGATCATTATTTAAGCATGTGCTTGTTTGTTTTTATTTTTTTTATATCTAATAATGAGGTATATGATAAAGGATAACTCTTTTATTTACTATATTTCTCTTCATATGTTTTGTAGTTTTAACTTAAAATCCATAACTTACAACTTGGTTCATTTGAGAAGATGGTAGAGGAAGAGAAGAAATTTTTCTATTTGGAAAATGAAAAGTTAAAGGAAAAGGGAGGGGAGTGGTTTTCCTTTATTTCACGTTAATTTCCTCCATATTTTAGTCTAATCAAATAAAAAAAGAAAAAGAAAAAGGGGAGGACCCTTTATTTTTTTCAAACCAAATAAAAAGTTAAAGCCCCAAACTGTTATCAATTAAGATTCCTCCTGAGGTTGCATGTGCTTCTCTGGTTCCAATTGTCAAATGGAGATTTCCGAAAAGATTTATAGCCTCTGTTTATGCATTGCATGCTTGGAAGTCCACTATGGCAGCTTCCTTTTGATCCATCCACTATGGCAGCTTTTGTCATGCTTTAAAAGTTACAGATTCGCAAGCAAACCGAGGAAAAAGACATCCTTACAAACCACTTCTAAGCTAGTTATTAAAAAAAGTACACAGTTTTTCTCTCAGCTGTTTTATAATCCAAGCTCGATGTAGGATGGCAGACCTCTTCTCTTCTTTTGGTTTTCTATGAATTTTCTTTGTGAAAAAAGGTGGGAGGTAACATGTGACCGAATTAGAGCACATTTCATCCAGTGTATATATATATATATATATTAAACATTTTGACATGAGATAGGTTCAAAACTCACTCAAAAAAAAGAAAAATGTATTTATTTAATGATTAATGTCATTGGACCTCTAGGTCAAGTACGCACATTTATCCAGTATTATCTTAATCCATCCAAAAATTTTTATTGAACCTAAAGGCATACCTTTTCCCTAGATGAGTGCTAGGAATTTATTCCCTTTTGGAATTTGGTATGAACCCTACATCTAGAAGAAAACAAACACAGAAGTCAATTACGTCATAAACTATTACTGTATTCAAGGAAAAATTATGTTGTGTTACATGCATACCTTCGATGTAATATCTTGAATTCGTGTTACACATATCACAATTCATGTTATGCTAATTAAGGTGTGAATTCTGTGTAGAATTGTCGTGCTGAGCATTATCATGGGACGTAGAGGTTTTTAATTTGTCATTTTTCTATTGATTGACGGTATTACATCTCAGTAATCCCTGTAATGCAGCAAAATTTCCTGTAAACGATATGTAATTTGCAATTATTTTAACTAATATTGAATCATAGACCAAAAAGAAAAGGCTGATTTTGAATTAATGTTGCAGAAACAAAGACAAAGTGGAGGAACTAATACATAGATACATGGGAGTTTCAATCAAAGCTTTTATAATGCCACAAAGTGGAGATTCAAAACAAACATCAAGGGTCCAAAAAAAAAGTTACTGTGTCAACAAATTATTTGAGGGTTTTTAAGGCTCAGGCTGCATTTTCTTACATTCTTCTCTATAGACTGGAACAGGACAGATGAGAGGTATCTTTCTCCAAAGCTTGGAAACACTACCTGAAAGCATTTAGATTTCTAAATGAGTCAATGTTATAAGAATATAACAATAAATGATGCCTAGGATACTATACATATGTCGTTTCCATCTTATGCAGCATAGCGTGCTGACTGACGTAATGAGAAGGGAGGATGGTTTTGCCATGTGTTACAACTACCACCAAAAAGGATGTATTTAATTGGTTTCAGAAAGAAGATGTGAAAGCAATTGATTCTCCAGATTGCTAGTAAGCATTAATAGTGGGAACCATGATCCCACTAGAATGTTTTAAAAGAAGTGGTCCATGACCAAACTATCAGCATCAAGTAAGTTAATATGTTTCTACAAGTTTTTCAATTTCAACAAATCAGAAAAATGATAAAAAATCTCATGGTCTGATTTAGACTATATTAGCTCTGCTGCTTTTGGCCATACAGAAACCGTGCATAATATTACCTTAACATTATAATGTGATGTCAACTTAACATTTATCTTTTCCCTAAATGAAGCAAATGCACTCGTGAAAAGAAAGAAGGTTTGGTATAAGGAACTAACAGAACATGTGAAATCAAGTGAGCTGGCTACATAGCCCCCCAAACTTGACACACGTGGGTATCAGTTTGGCACATAATAAAATACAGGATCTTTCAACACCCCCGCCTGATATATGCAAAGTGTTGTTATGATTTTAAATTAAATGCTAATGTGCTTTGTCTCACAAATCTAAGTCAAGGTGAGGCAACTACAAACCAGATCGCCCAGCTTCATGGCCTAACCATTGCTTTAAGGTTTACCATTTAACTACAGGAAATTTGCTTTTTCCTCCTGCCTCTCATAACAGTAGCGATATGATCCAAGGTTTAATGTCTTAACAGTCATTCCTGGTTTTTAAAAAGTTTTCAATATATGCTTCATTGCATCTATGATTCCCTAAAATCTACCTGAATCTTGAAGTATCAAAGGTGGTAGCATGTTCTATCTGATATATACTTCTTCATAAATGGGGCCTTTTGAGTTTCAAAACTGCAGCTCAAGACAATTAAACTTCACATTACTATCAACAGACACAAGAGAACTCACCGTAATCAGCCTCCCAGCATTTCCAGGCCTTTTCCCAACCTTCATAGCAGCAGCAGCTGCTGCTCCAGAAGATATACCAACCTGATATGAATTGCACAAAACATTCAAATGATAATAATAATAAAGCAAAAGCATCAAGTGTTGAGTGTATCTGTTTTGTGTGTTTTTCTCACCTATCAATCTTAAATTCATTAACTTCTGGTTTGAGGCATGACTATGCATCAAAGACTTAAAGTGGAGCTTCAATTACTGGATTACTTCTGCTTTCACTGCAAATTTTAACATGGTTGTTAAGTTTTATAAAGTGAACTGACCAACAAGCCTTCCTGGAGTGCTAACTGTTTTGCAGTTTCAAGAGCTTCATCACTGGATATCTGTCAAATTCAAATCCATCAGAACATGGATATTGTAAAATAACAGCTTGCAATAAAAACATATAAAACTTATCATCAGAAGAACATGAAATCTTAAATTAGAATCAATTTATTTACACCTTTTTTCCCAGCTTTGCCTGTTCAATCAGATAGATAGGAAAACAAGTTTCATTTCAATAAGTCAAAGTAAACTTGTCACATTGAACCACACCAATTTTAATTATTTGCTACAAAACACTTTCAAATATAATTACACTCTCTTGCTAATCCCTGAACTGAACCATTAAATTTTCTTTGCACGATTTTAAATTATAACAAATTTTTGGAGAAGAAGCAAGTTTTATACAGATTTTGAATGTAATAGTTCTGTGCCAGATTTAATTCCAAGGGAACAAATCATTTTGATTGGGTTGAACCTTTTGAAATAACCTTAAACTAAGAAAATATAAGACAATAAGTACTGGCCTTTTCCTTAAAGAAAGAAAACATATTACAGTGCATTGATGATGAGGCCAACTACTGAGGTCAGACACAATTTTGCAAAAGGAGAAACAGAAACAAGGAAAATAATATTTAGACCTCTAAAACCTCATCAAGCAAATCTTGATCCAAGTTCCTAGGTACAAATCCAGCTCCAATCCCTTGAATCTTGTGAGGACCTGTATTTTTATGGGAAAGAAAAATATATTAGATGCAAACTCCTTCAGATATTCTATGAAGATGGTTACAGCTCAACAGTTATTCTTACCAGGATTTCCACCAGAAAGTATGTTGCTCTCTGAAGGTTCTACACCAATAACCTGATATATCCCAAAAACAAATGATAATGGTCAAATGATGTAACTGCAGAAGTAGGCAAGTACTAATTACTAGGATCAACTACAAATTCACTTTTTCCATCTATCTTAAATATGATAGGAGATTTTAAATTGGTCAGAAGAACATTTACAAGAGCATGGACTGACAAAAATCACATATCTTAAATATTACCTTAATTTTAGGATTTTTCTCTTTAAGAAACCGACCAACTCCTGATATAGTTCCACCAGTTCCAATCCCAGCAACAAAAATGTCCACCTTGCCTCTCATATCCTCCCAGATCTCTGGACCAGTTGTCTCATAATGTATCTGCATATATAAACATGCATTTCAGTTCAAAGTACAAAAATGAACAAAGAATAGTGGGGAGATGTAACCACAAACCTTAGGATT
>BPVZ01000082.1:797569-810052 GCA_020521535.1 Rubroshorea leprosula
CTAACAGAAATTGAGATTTCAATAAAATAAAATAGTCTTCCTAATTTTACACAACTCATAATATTCCAATTATTTCAATAGCATTCTGTGCATATCTTCGCAGGTTTTTGATACAACTTTTCCCATTGGTTTTTTTATTTTATTTACTTTTTGTTTTTTTATATAATTAATTTCTTCTACCCTGTGCATTTAGCCATCAGTACAAGAGATCTGTCCCACAAGATACATGAAGCCCGCATAACCTGAGCATTTAAACTCTTGCATAGTTGCAACAAAAGATGGATATTCAAGAAAAGACACCCCAAACACTGTTCAAAGTGATAGGAATACAAAAAAAATCAACTTCGAGGATAAAATCTATTAACCATATTTCAAAAGCAACAGCATATACCTCCCATTCTTCTTGACTTTGAATTCCTTCATAAGCCATCAGGAAGCGCTTTGCCTTCCTAAGTGCATCACAAAGAGGAATTGGCGATTTATCATCAATATCTGGGTTTGTGCCAAAATCTCCCATCAAATACTCTGGCTCACACTCAATCTGCAAACCAAAAGACCAAAACCTCAACAAACTGATCAACTAGACCCCCAACCCCAGCTAAACTCAAAATATGAGGTAAAAAAAAAATTTGATAATACAATACCTACAAAACTATATTATAATTTAAACTCAATGTATGCCAAATCAACCCAAATGCTCAGGTATGTGTCATCTAATTAAGATCTCTTGACCCACCTCTTTTTGAGTGAGTATGGGTTTCTTTTATTACTTTTCATTAAAAAATTTTACTTTATTTTTTCTTCCTGTCAGCAAAAATTTTTGCATTACACATGAATGAGAAAAAAAAATGATTTAAATAACCAAATATGCAAATTTTATTCTAGAGGAGTGCTAGGGGCACTCGCCTTCTGCACTCTCTGGCCAACACTTTCACTTTTATTGGGCCACGTTATTCTAATTGGTAAGAGGTTGCACTCAAAGCGTGAAACAAGCTTAAGTGGCCCAATGAAAGGTGAAGTGTTTGTTGGAGAGTGCAAGAGGCGAGTGCCCCTAGCACTGCTCTTTATTCTATCCAGCAATCCTCCATCAAACACACTGCTAATGACTTCAACTTTCTAGAAACATGCCAAAGGAAAATCCAACTATCAAATGGCAAACAACTACATAGCCCAACCATTCTCAATAACAAGTTAATGATTCACTTCATCAACTTCATAAGCTCTACATAGAATAGCAAGTTAGCAACAAAACACATTAGTAAAAATGATATACAACCTGAAGACATTTGAATGACAGAAATGATGCATTTTTCTGTTAAGACCTTTAAATGGAAGAAAAAAAAAAACCTTTTTATGAAAAGAAAAGGAAAAAAAAGGAAGAGAAAAATGAATTTTGTATCATTCAATCCTGAAACAAACGATGAAAAGAGATAATGAAACAGTTACCAGGCAATTAGTGTGGAAGGCATCCAAATAAGCATCGTCCAAAGGCGAATGCACAACCCTACTGCTTGCATCCAAAAACCCATCAACAATGCTGTTCACGTTCTCACGTCCAATCTCTTGTATCAACTTTTCTTCATCTGCTTCGTCACCGGCATATGGATCGTCAGCTTCCTCAGAGTACTTAGCATTGCTTCTGTCCACTACCATCCGTCTCTCTCCTCTCCCCCGTCCCCTCCCTCTTCTCCTTCTCCTTCCCCTTCCCCTTCCTCTACCACCTTCCGCTCTTGCTCTCACCATCCCACCAGCATCCTCACCATCACCTTCACGCGAAAGGATTCCCATTGCCTTCTTCACAGCCTCTTCCTGGCTCAACTTAGGCTGAGCTGGGTGTGGGTCTGCGGCAGACGCAGACCTGGAAGGCTGCTGCCGGACCCGAAGATGATGGTTTTCTTCCTTGACTTGCGCTGCAGGATCAGATTGCTTCAAAGGTTTCCCTCCTCCAGCGCCGGGTAAAACTGAGAGTATGCTAGATGGGAGATTAGTTTCACTCGACTGAGTGGGTTTCGGCTTCACCGCTGCTTCAATGGCGGAATCAAAACCATCGACATCCTTTTTCGAGATGAAAGTAAGTTGCTTGGATTGCCCAGTTAGTGATGACTCATTAGCAGCAGATGATTCGCTGGCGACCCGGCCACGACCAGACCCAAATTGAGGCTACCTGACGGGGGAAACAAAGGAATAAAAAGATGGAAGAACTGGGTCAGACGGCCTACTACAGCCGCGACCAGGTCCAACTTGGGTTGGCTGCGGCGAGCCTTGCCCCAACTCATCCGATTCGGGTTGAGCAAAATCAAACTGGGAAGGAGCTGGGGGGAAAGCCATCACCTTAGCCGCGCCCACGGCCGGAAGTGGGGAAGGGGGATGATGATTGGAGTAGAAAAGGGGTTTGGGTCAGCGATCCATTGTAGTGATTGCTGGAAATTTTCATAGGATCCTCCTATGAAAACCAGATACTCAAATCGCAGCTGAAACTTGAAGCTAGGGTTTTGGATATCTTTCAGAGCACAACGACGCCGCTTGACATAAACTAAATAAATAAAAATGATAATTTAAAAAAAATATCCTCAAAAACAATCTGCTCAGACCCACCTGAAAGGCTGAAATTATTCCTTCCAAATCGTCTCTAGTTCTGAAGGGAGAGTTTTAAAGAGAGAAAGGGATCAACTTTTAGCTTCTCTCTTGAACTGTCTCTCTGTCCTTCTCCTTGAACGAGTTTAGGGTTCTCAGTTTCAGTTCCAAGATTGTCAGTTCTCGTTTTCATTTTCCTTTTCTGAATCACTAAGGTTCAATCTGTTGCTTTTTTTCTAGTTTGTTTAGTTGAGATTGTGCTGGCTCTGTGAATGTTAGCTAAATCCTTGCTATTATTTTGTTAAAGTTCCTGTTTTTAGTGGGTTGTGGTGGTAGATTTGTGTGCTTTTATGATCTTCTGCTAGAACTTTCATTTGGGTGCTGAGAAATGCTCTTGGCAACAGTGGGGACATCTTTGTATTCAAGCTTTTGTTTCATCTATGACATTTCTTTTCTGGACTTCTCTGCTTGTAGATTATAGTTATGATACCGTGTATGTGCCATCATTTGTTTTAATTTTTGTGGGACAATGCAAAACACTAAAGATGGTTAGGACTATTCCTATTTTCTATTAAATTATAATTTGGCTATTATACCTGTGCATGCCTGTCTGTGTGTACAGTATATCAGTATACTTTTAGGTCATTTGGCTTAAAACACATAAGAGATACTCATCCAATAAGCAAGTAATAGCAGAGGAATGAGTGGAAAGTAGCTTCAACAAATGAAAGATGATCACTCTAGTATTCTTTCAGTATCTTTTATGAGTCTATTAAGTATTATGGCATTGCACTTCTAGCATGTAGTGTCTTAAGTTAGCACTTAGCAAGGTCTTATGATAAAAATTAACTCATGTTCTTCAAAAATTTGGATCATACAGCGAGTTCTTGGGGATGCTCAATTTTGCTTGGTGCAGTTATAACCGAGTTTGCTTAAGTTAGCTCATGAGTACATCAAGGCATCTTTGATTTGTTACATTGTTTTTGATGGCACGGCTTTAATGGTAAGCCAGTCAGCCTTATATATAGCTTCAATCCCAAAGTATTTTTTTTTTTTTTTAAAAAAAATTCAGTTATACTAAAGTTAACTATCAATTGAATGTAACTCGAGTAATTATTTTGCATTGGTCATTGCCTTTAAATCTTAACAGGTCATCATCAAATAAATAAACAATAGCTGGAGGAAAGGACAAAAGCAGCTTTAATCCAGTGAGAGATGATTCTGGTATGCTTGCTTTATCTTTTATAAGTCTTAATTAGGCACCATGCCTACACTTTTGAGAAGACTCTTATGATATACCTAAGTTTGTTGCCTGCTTGAATCTGAATTGTACAAATTGTTTTTGTAGGTGTGCAATTTTGCTCCCAGCAGGAAGGGTGTCCCTATATCTTCCTACTTGCATGGCAATTCACCAATTCAAGGGTCAGACAAGAGAATAGTAGCTTATGGACTTCCTTTTTGCAACTCAGGCATAGCCGAAAATGCAAACCTCAGGATATCAATTCTCACCAAGTAGTGTTCCTTCATGTAGGAAAACAATGACAGGTATATTCTTGAACCCAATTGCTGGAAGTTAACATAAGCTTTTTGAATTCTTATAATTATTTTGTTTTTGCAGATTTGATTTCTGCTGTCTGGTTGCTCATAAGTTTCCCATGATTGCTACTGATGTTCCTTCAAAAGCATCAATATGGTACGTTGCAAGAAAGAAATGACTTGAGTTATTAGTTAAGAGAATCACAAAGCAGAAAGAAGGCAATAAAGATTACTTGGTTGTTTTTGGGTTTGTGCTTTTCAAGTAAACTCTTATCTGCTCAGGGAATGTAGTGCCTAATGATTTCACCTTGGTAATGCAGGAGTTTTCACAACTTGTTTTACAGATAAATGGGTGGATGGTAACAACTAGAGTGCTTCTGCTAAGAACAGCCTACATACAGAAGCATCTTTGTTATTTGACATCAGTAATGCCACAGATTTGCTTGCCACAACCAACTCAAAGGATTACAGGGAAGCAGATCACTCCTTGCCAATTGCCATGTCCTGCTGCAGTCCTAGTCATGAACACTAGATAGTCTCTTTTGGTCATACCCAGATAGAAATACTTGAATTATGGATACTGATCCTTAGATTGAATGAGATTAAGGTGCTCATTACCATGCTTGCTTATAGACCAAGTCGGTGGGAGTCCAAGACTCTGAATTCAATAATTTCTTATTGCAACACTGATATTAAAGAATATTTAAGTCCATAGTTGATTCCCTTTTAAAGAATATTGAAGCTTTAAATACAGAAGCTGCTTTCCATGCCTTTTCATGCATAAAGGTTTGCTCACAAGAACCTTCTCAAATCACTCCCACGGAAAACAATTTCAGGAATGCATAAACTTGGAGTATCGATTTCAAATATGGTTGCTCCTGTTCTCCCAGGAAACAAGGAAAGAGTAAAACAGAAAAAGCAACACAATGAACCTTGCTTCAAGGGAAAGTTTCATATGGGAAGCAAGATAGTGAAGCGTTTTCGGGGGAAAAAATTCAAGCCTTTCAAAACAAAACACTTGACTTCCGGAGCTAACAAAATCAATAATTAGAGCAAATTGCACAATATGTTCAGCTTCGATCATCTGGGGAAAAAAAAAAAAGAAAAAAAGAAAAAAAGAAAAAGATATGAAAATTACAACAACAGTGAGATACCATATGGGTTGATCTGCTTTGCCATCAAGAATGTGTCCTCTGCGCCACCTGTGTCACACGTATACTTCATAAGAAAAAGATACCTGCTATGATGTATTCTTTTTGATGTGTTAAGTTAATTTGATTTTTGTTGGTTAAGCATCTCTTAAAAGTTTTTTAACGTGTATTTTTCTCTTTTTTAATGTGTCTCAAAACTGAATTCCTTCCTGTATCCCAAAGCCATCTTAAATCCATTTCTTTCATTTTATCTACTTGAAGTGCCATTATACCTTAACTTTTGAAAGACCTCTTCTTGCCGATCACCACCATGTCCTGTCTGAGCAGTGGAATCCAGTGATGCTACGGAAACATGAAAATAAATGTGAAAATGCAAGTTAAAATAAGAAAAAAAGAAAAAAAGAAAAAAGGCGAATACCGAAGGGAAACATAAAAGAATAACAACATTAGATTGAGCTATGTTCCAAATATATTGCACAAATAGATCTAGTTGTGCAATATAGACAAGAAGACATTCACAAGGAAATGCATTGTCTGAATGCAAAACAAGATCCCTACAGAAGATATGGATAGAATGGTACAAGCAAAGATGGATGGATCAATAAATAGTTGAGTTCAACTATAATCAATTTCCTAAGTCATAAAATTTTGCAAGACCCAGCATACGCCATAAAAAGAATTTTTTGATAGCATATGAGAAAAAAAAAATCCCGATATGAAAATAAAAAAGAGAAAAATTACTCATAGTCTTCATAATTGAGCGTGCATATCTAATTTCTTAGTCATCTTACGAAACGTGATTAGCGTGAGGTATCATTGTACAATTACATTCTTTATGTTCATCAGGAAAAAAAGGTACATTCTTTATGAACCAATTAGTCAAATAATGGTAATATTCTGCCGAGTATAAGAAACGAAAATAGAACTCCAATATATATCATTTACCTAATGAATTGGCGAGGACGAAGCGCCTAGTCTCAAGACTCTCATCAATTCGATGCTGTTTCGGGAGAAGGAAAAGAAGACGAGAGGTCTATTCAATAGAGATTACACGAACAAGCTCGCGTAGAGCACCCATAGTTTGATGGTATATCAATGGAGAAAATCCAAGACGGGAAAACGACGATGTTGAACACGATTTGGAAAGATTGATCATGAATAGCAGTGGGATAACGAAAACCCTAGTATTCAGCGAATGCCAAAATTGCAATAGAGCTCTCCTTCTGGCCTTCGTCCATTTTGAATGTGCAGGTCCTTTGTTGTGTTTTATATTCCACGGATAAGGATCCAGCTATTGGTCCAGCGTAAAGTCCAGCTTGTTATGTTGGGCTGCTCTTTGATGCATTTTTTAATTTTTAAGAAGAAAACTGTTTTGGATTTGGTTGAGCCTAAATTGAAGGGTTTAGAGGTGTAAAGTGGACCATGAACTATAGAGGGCTGTAAGTGGAATACTAATTGGATCGGATGGGCACTACGGATGGATTAGATTTACTAACAAAACTCAAGTCCGTATTAAATATGGATTTGGATCCCATCTATGGACATTTTCTCATTCAAGTCAGGCTGAGGTTGTTATCATTATTAAATTTATTAAAGTTATTAATTTAATTAAAATTTTAGTAATTCATGTACATTATTTTTAACAATTAATTATAATTTTTAAAAATAATTGTTTATAAATTAATATTAATTTGTTAAATAATAAATAGTAATTATTTCATTAATTATTAATTACTTTTAAAAATTAAATTAAAATAAAAATTCAATAATTTTGTATAATATTAATAAATATAATGGTAGCCATAACTTACGGCTTTGGCTAGAAACAACAAAAGAAATAGAAAATTCTTTGCTTCTCATTGATGCAAAATTGATTTCTAGAATTTGGTTTCTGATTTCTCGTTTGCTTCTCATTGTTACTGCTCGTCTGTTCCCCCCCAAAATTAACAGCAATATTGGTATTTCAGAAGAAAAAGTAAATTTGTAAGTTATTTCTGATTAAAAACTGCTCCAAAATATTTTGTTCTATTATTGGTCTTGACAATCATTGCAATTTAAGTTTACCTGCATGTTTTGAGTTTATGTTATGTAGAAGAATTCTATGACAGAGGAGGATTTCAGGAGGAAGTTCCTGCTGGACAATTGCTTACATTTTTTGATGGCATGTGCTTCACTAGTAAGTCAATCAGCCTAAAAGACAACTTCAATCCCAAATTACATTTTTAGATGACTGCTCAATTCCTTCACAATTCACATTCACTATACAGGAGCCTTAATTCACTTTACACAGGGAGGTACATATGAGTAGGGGTGGGCATTAGGGTGGGTAACCGAAGGGTTACCTAGAAATCAAATTGAAAAAATGAATTCGGCTTGGTTTTAATGGTTTTTAAGTTTTATTGTTTTGGTTTTGATATTAATCGAATAAATTTTGGTTTGGTTTTGGTTGAATTTTTTACAAATCAAAAACCAAAAATGAGCTTCTGAAAATCGAAATTTAGATAAATATGACAAAATATGAGATAAAATATAATCTATTATTGAAAAAAAATTGATTGATATTTATTTAGTAAAAACCAAAACCGAATCAATTTTATTGATAACCAAACTAATTGATTTGTGAAAATTTCGATTCTGATTTGGTTCTCAAAATTGAAGAAAAATTTCTTTTGATTATTTTAAAACCAGTTTTGATTTCAACCAAAACCGGTTTTTGCCCACCCCAACATATGAGGCTGGATACTTCTGCTGAGAACATTGTAGAGAAAAAGAGGACAAGCAACTTCTTCACTAATACATAACGATGGTATGCCTGCTAGATCTTTTTTAAGTATTAAACATTAGTGAAGTTAACAAGTGTCTTGTAAGTCGAGTTGGAAATTAATTTCTTCATGAAAGTTAATAGTCATACTAATGCACCTAGAATTTGCTCGTCTTACACATCAATAGGATGTACAAGAACACTCATGCTATGTCTCTGCTATTACAACATGACAATATTTGATATATTCTAATCGTTTTGATGCATTAAAAGAGCAATAGAGACGCTAATTACATCTTGCCATGTTGTATCGCAGTCCTGGTCATGAACTCTATCCAAACCGATCAAGCCTTCAAAGACCAGAATCAGTTTGCCGTGGTATAAAGAGACACTATTATTAAAGTAGGAGTAAGAGCCTTGTGATGCAGTCAACAAAAAGCATTTGGAATTCTCACAATTATTTTGCTTTTGCAGATTTGTTCGTTGACATCAGTTATGCTACAGACTTACAAGCCACAACAAATACAAAGGATTACAGGGAAGCAGATCAGTTATTGCCGTGTCCTGTTCCAGTCTTAGTCATGAACACCCTCTCTTTTATGGTCATGTCACCAACAGACAGAAATACTTGAGTTTTGGATATTGATTGATTGATTTTTTTCTTAGATTGCATGAAATTAAGAAGCTGATTACCGTGCTTTTTAGATGGAATAAATTCTTGTTGCGACGCTGGTATCATAGTTCACCTTCAGCAACACTTCCTGAAGATCGATTTCCTAGTAAACAACATTGAAGCTTTAAATAATAAAAGCTTCTTTTTATGCTTCTTTATGTTATGTTATGCATTAAGGTTTGCTCCCAAGAACCTGCAGTGACGCTATGTAAATAACCGGAGCATGGCAGCAAGGACAATTTGAAAGTTCATTCTATTACTGTAGTTTTCCAGGGATGCTAAAATTACAATATGGAGAGCCCTTCTTGCACCCTGCACCGTCAAGCCTAAAATTACAATATGGGATGCTAAATGCACCCTTAAGCAGTGGTGTAGTTAGAGGGGCCTGGAGGGGCCCAAGGTCTCCCAAAAAATATTGAAATTTTTTTTAAGGTTTAATTATATATAAAATAAAAAATGAAAGTATATATGCTAAATATTTGGTAAAAAAAGAAAATTTTAAAATTGATTGTTAATTATATCATAATTTATTTTCTAAACTCATATTATTTTCTTTTACTAATTCAAAATATAATCTTATTATTTTAACACTTTTCATAATGGACTTCTAATTTATTTAGGGACGTTCTTTTCTACAATTATTGATTATTGAAATTATTAATTGTTTTGAGATTTAGACTTTAAATTATTGATTATTTGACCTTTAATTTTCTTTAATGTAATTATTAATTGATTATATTGTTTGATTTCTAATTTGTTTGGGAGAAAAGTTTTAGTTTTTTTAATTAGTTCTTGCCGGCTAGTGAGGAAAAATTATTATTAATTTTAAGTTACTATGAGTTTATGCTAATTATCTTTTTGTCTTGTTTTATACATATTTTATGGTTATTTGTTAACTTTGTTGTTAACAAATGTTTTAACCTTAAATTTAAGTTTTACATTTATTACAGTCGTATTAGTTCCTTACCATACCTTGCAAATCTATATTTCATATACATGATTTGTTTTGTTTTATTTTAATTTACAATTTATTTTTTGGCGTAAAATACTCTATTTCTAGAAAGGCTTTAGCCTTAATGATTTAATTTAATCAATTTATGAAGCATTTCTATTTCGGTTTATGATTTTTTTATTTTTTGAAATTTAGGATTTAGATATTTTTTAGCTGTGTTTATGTTTTATCATTATTGTATTCTTATTTCTTTATTATTTTTAGAGTATTTTTTATTTGTAATTTATAGGTTGTTTTAATAATAAAAAATTATGAATGTTAAATAACCCATTTAACTTGAAGTTTTTTTTTTATAATTTATAATTGAGCTCCTTTTAATGTTGAATTCTAATTATGTCACTACCTTTAAAGATACAATTTTTAAATTTTTTTATAAGAAAAATATTTTTAATATTATATACAATTGATTCTTTAATAAAACATCACAAATAATTGTAAGTTACAATTGCATCTAACATTAGAAGTTGTAATTGGATGAAAAATTAAAAGTCATTGTCGCCTTTTGAAACTGTGTTTGAGCATTCAACTTACTTTATGAAATCATCTCAATATTACCGCACATAAATTGCTATGCAATGACGCAGAAGAAGCACGGTGCGCGCCTTTTGACAGAGAAATTCTACAGGTGGAGCCCACCGCCATCGTCAAAGGTGCCTAAGTGCCAATTACCACACTCATTGTTATGCAATGACGCAGAAGAAGCATGGTGCACGCCTCTTGATAGCAAAATTCTACAAGTGGAGCCCACTGCTATGGTCAAAGGTGTCTAAGTGCTAAGTACCGCACGTATTGCTATGCAATAATCACGCAAAAGAAGCATGCGCGCGCCTTTTGATGGAGAAATGACTTATAAAAATGACATATTTATAAAAATGACTTAGAAGATATTTTTAAAAAAATTAATGTTGTATAGGTGGACTTCTTCATTTTTTTAAAAAATTTGTCTGAAATAAACTCATCTTATCGTTAATAGTTTAAAAATTAATAATTAATTTAAATATTTTATTTATATAAATTATACATATAAAATTTTAAATTAATCTAAAAAGTATTTATTTTTTGATAAAAAAACTCTATTCACTTATATATGTTTAATAATATTAAATTTTTTATAATTACTAAAATAATTGATTTTATTAAATTAATTTAAATATTAATACACATAATTTATACAAATAAAAATTTTAATTTAATAACTTATTTTAAAAATATTTATTAAAATATAATAATTTTAAAAATGTCCTCCATCAAGTGTATATTGGAAAACACTTCCTTTATATATATAATACTATTAGGATTGAGAGAGTCTAAGACGCTTAAAATGAATTGGAAATAATAGTATTTTGAGAGGAGAGATTTTTTTTTTTTTAGTTTTTGGCTCGGCCTCCTAGAGAGAATTACTGTATTAGGTGGAAGAAAACGATGGCAAATTGCCTCCATTCTCGTGGTGTCTCGCTGAGATCCCGTCACAGGGATGAAAAAAAATATTTCTTTTCGCATGACGAAGATGGGGGACATTTTTTTTTTCTGTAAAATTTTACAAAAAAAGTTATTCTTTACTCACGTGCTCTGTGGAGGTCTCGATCTTCAAAAAAAAAATTTTTTAAATATATAAATTAATTTTATTTTAAATTTAATTTAATTTTTAAACCTAAATTTAACCTAATAAAAATTAAACTTAACTTAATTTTACTAACTCAACCCAACCTAACCCAATTCAACTCACGCAATCCAATCCATTATTAATCATTTAATCCTAACCTTACTCATTTCTCATCGATCTTACCTTTGACCTTCCTCTCCTCTTTTGCCGTCGACACTCTTGAAGATCTCATACCCTAAATCCCTCCATTTCTATTGCCCTTCTGCCTTTCTCGCCCTTCTGCCTTCACTTTTACCTTAAATCTCAAACCCTCACTTTCACTCTTCAAGATTCAAGAATCTCATACCCTAATCTCAAACCCTCCATTGGTGCCTACTGATCTGCTACTGGAGCTGCTGTCGGAGCCACACTGCTGCTAGAGTGGATTGCTGCACACTACTGCTAGGTGCTGCTACCAGACACTACTGTTGGGTGCCGCTGCTAAACACTGCCGTTGGGTGCTGCCGCCGTTGCACGCCGCTGCTGGGTGCTGCTATTGCACACCGTTGCTGGCTGCTGCCGAATCCATCTGAATACATCTGGTTTGTTGATTTAGCTATTTATTATTTGGAATTAAACTTTATTTATGTTTGAATCATTTATATTTGAGTTTATATTTAAAGAATTTTTATATTTAAATTTTTAAAATTTTATTTATTGTAATTGAATATTAATTAATTATATATAAAAAATTTATATTTTAATAAATGAGAAGCTAAATCTACCCTCCTTAAAAAATCTCGACAAGGACAGAGATGAAAAGGGACTCCCTGATTCTACGGGATCCATTGCCATCCCTGGACTGCAGACTAATGAGTATTTATATAAAATAGGTAGCTTTGGGTGAGAATTTTATTGTATTTACAAAAAAATTGGACCTATTTTGGGGCCATGATTACATAGATTTTATTTTATTTTTTATCAAGGACAATTTTTGGCGGTAGGGGATTGAATCCCATAGGTTGGGTGATATACACCATTACTAAGTGGCTTACAAAGGCAGGTGTGTATGATTACATAGATTAAGATATCTCAAAGGGATAGATGTTGAAGATATGTTTGTTGTATTGTTTTATAATTAATATATATTTAAAATAAAATATATTTAATTTTATAAATCTTTTAATTAAGAGA
>BPVZ01000082.1:930507-949860 GCA_020521535.1 Rubroshorea leprosula
GTCTCAACAAGTCAAGAGCAATAGTAGTTGCTTTACCTGAGGCTTCCTTCAAGTCACTTGACAAGCTAGAAAACTTACTGCTGGTTAATTCACCTGTTTGATCAACAACTGAAAATACTCTACCAAAAGCATTATTTATTGCTTCAGAAGCACTTTCAGTGATGGGAGTTATAGATGAAGTAACTTTCTCTAGTGAGCTTTTGATAACACTGTCTCCTTCATTTACTGAAGAATTGAAGGACTCATTAACAACAGAAAGAAAATCGACAAGACTGGATTTTGCACTAGATATTGAATCATCATCAATGTTCAGGGAGCCAGATACTGAAGTGGGATTCTCAGATGTCACATCAACAGTTGAGATGGTTTCAGGTTGAATAGCTTGTATCAAATCATTGGAATTTCCAGCTGACTGTTTTGTGAAATCCACCACCTCCTCTTCTGCAGAGGTAAGAGTAGAATCTACATATTTCAGTTTCCCACTTGATGCTGTCTGTGCTTCATTTACTGCTTCAACTGTGTAACTCCATCCATTAGAGAAGTTGCATTCAATGTCCTTTAATTTGTCTTGGCATGAATGACCATTAATTTGATCAACAGATAATGATTGATTGGAACTGCTGATAAAATTGGAGTAGATAGACTTCATAGCTTTTGTTTTAAAGGAAACATTCTGGAGGTGGGTTCTTGTTGACAAGGACAAAACAGACTTTTCCTCCAAAATGCATCTGGACTGGAAATCCTTCCACAATGGGGTACAGGGTCGAAAACCTCCATGGACTGGAATCTGCAGAAGTGACAATTCCACATACATGAACGAATTACTTCTCAATAGACAGAAAAGAAAAAAAATGATTATTTTAAAGATGTGCTAAGAATCAGTAAAAATGTATATTACAGAAAAGAATGAATACCTACTATGACAAATAATAAGTTTTAGAATGCTAACCTATACTACAAGCAATGCATTTATATATATTTTCCCCATATGCAAAATGGTTTGGAAAATGATCAGGAATCAAAAGGGAAACCTTTAATGTTGTCAAACCAAAGTTTCATAAATACAACCCTAATATAGACAAAGGATTCTAAACACTCAAACTGATTGAATGAATCATAAGAGTTTTACACAACCTAAACTAAACTTAATAAAAAAAGAGCCTTCTCAGCCTAAGAAAATTCAAAAATTAAAACTTCAAAATTACCATCTCCAAAGAAAAAAAAGGGAGCAGTATGTTGTAGCCATAGAAATTGAAATCTTTGGAAATTCCCCTAACCAGAGAAGTAAGAAGCCAATCTCACCTGTGAATGTGATGAACAGCATGAGGTTGCTGAGCAGACAGCAAACATTGTTCACGTTGATCCACAAAACCAACTGCTAACATTCACCAAACTTTCATCTTGTCTAAAAACAGAGACAACGACCACTGAAAAATCAATTTTCATAAAGTAAGATCATCCAGAAAACAGAAGCTAAGTTTAGGCAAATATCCATCTTATTGGTTCACGAACCAAAGCTAAGTTTTTTTTTTTTTTTTAATCAATATGAACTAAAAAGCTCCAAAGCTAAGTTGAAGCCAGAAAAAAGTTAAAAAAAGAAAAGAAAAAAAAAAAGACAACAACATCATTAAGTGACGCAAGCAAACTAGTCAAACAGTGTCAATACTTATAACTTCCGGAAAAACTAAAATTAAGGCCTTTGTCTCGTCCCAGCAAAATAGAACATACTCTGTGACACAATGAAGCAATGGCACAAATGAACCAAAAAAAAATGCATCAAAATAAAACCAACCCATAATGAACAACATCAAATCTTCAAGTGGGTTTCCTCCAATTCAATCTCTAATGCAAATCCATACCCTAATTGTTCATGGAAACTGAGCTTAATGAACATAATAAACATTAACCCATCTCTTACCCGGAAATAATTACAGAAAATCGATAAAGAATCTAACTTTACGAGCAGAAGGGTGATTGAATCGAAGAAGAAGGAAATGCCTATATATATTTGACAATGGAGAATCGTGTGGCTTGTTGAATCCGTTAGCTTCATCTCTTTGGCTCTTCTTTGCCTCTCGTTTGCTCTGTGGTGACCAACATCCGATTTGCTGTCCTTTTCCTCCTCTCTTCAACATTGCCCCCTGTAGTTTTGTCTATTTCGAATTCAGTCCCCATTCTTCTCCAAAATCTCAGTTCGTCCCCATGTCCCCATGTTGAGATGGCGCCATGTGATTGCCTAGTACTTCCTGTACCCTGCCGTAGGAGACCTCCATTTCTTCTTCTTCATCTTCTCCACTCTCCGGCATTCTGATTCTCGCCGTTTCTCTAGCATGTTCCAACTTTCAGGTCAGTTCATTTACTTCTCTTTCCATTTTTAGATTTTATACATTCATGTTCTCACCGGATATCTTTTGAATTAAAGCTTTGATTGGTGAAATCTGAGTTTAGTTGATCTAAACCCCCAAATTTGTTTCCGCTTTATCACATTTTTGCTTCGCTTTTATAAAGATCTCAAAAATGGTAGAATTGCCTACTAATGAAGGATAAAGTGAGATTATGATGTTTATTACGGATCTAGATTTGAACATTTGGCTTATTTTTAGAAACGAGTCATTTAGCCGAGGTTTTTGTATACTTCTGCTTAATTTTTTGGTTAAATCTATACATAAAGAGAGGATTTTGAACCTTTTCTTTTGCTTTAATTGTTCTTGATCGGATAATTGATTAAGCCCCTCGGGGATTGTAGGCCTTGGGGACTTGAGGAACTGTTAATCTGGCTTGGTTGGAGGGCATGGAATCACCTGGTCACATTTAGGAATGACTCCATTTGGTTAAACGTGCCTGCTTGAGTCAAGTTTTATTTGTGGCTGATAATGGCAGGTTCATCTGCAAGCGGTGATTCAAGAAACACATCTGTGGTGGTTGTTACTCTGAATACGGGTGAAGTATATATTGCTGTGAGCTTGTCCACAAGGGTTGACACTCAAGTGATTCATGTTGATCCAACAACTGGGTTGCTTCGTCATCATGGGAAGTTTGGTTTAGATGTTTTTAGGTGTGAAAATGACACTTTAGATTATGTTACAAATGGTTCACCAGGGCAGTGTGAGAGTAGGATTCATGCCAGAGCAATATTGGGGTATGCTGCCCTGGGAGGGTTTGGGTTGCTTCTTGTCGCCACAAAGTTATTTGCCAGTATCGATAGTCTTCCTGGTGGAGGGTGTGTCTATACTGTCACAGAGAGCCAGTGGATCAAAGTAACACTTCAGAATCCTCAACCCCAGGGTAAGGGAGAAGTGAAAAATGTTCAAGAGTTCACTGAGCTTGACATTGATGGAAAGCATTATTTTTGTGAGACAAGGGATATCACTCGTCCTTTTCCAAGTCATATGCCCTTGGGCAAGCCTGATAAGGAATTTGTCTGGAATGGGTTTCTTTCAATGCCTTTTGAAAATATTGGGCTTCTGCAGCACTGTGTCATTCTTCTGCAGGTTTTGCTTCATACTTGGTATCTTCATGTTTGTGCCATCCAATATCTTTCTAAATATCTTGTTGCAAGATGCTCTATTTTGTGGCATGTCATGTCATTCCTGATGAATTTCTCTCTTCATGTAAAGCTGTGTGCATATGCACATGCACATGCATGGTATTGATAGCAAACTTCAAATTATTTGATGAAAGATTGTAAGATTATAATAAAATGGATTGGCTTTTTATGTGGCAAATTTTCCAACACCATGAGGAAGTCTGCATGAACTAGTATCATTGGTTTGCCAGACCAATTATTCAATAGTTTTAATATGTACAGGGCTTTGCAGAATGTCGAAGTTTTGGTAGTTCAGGTCAGATAGAAGGAATGGTTGCTGTCACAGCTCGTCGAAGTAGGCTTCATCCTGGTACTCGATACTTGGCCAGGGGGTTAAATTCATGTTTTAGCACTGGTAAGATAAGCTTTTAATGTTCTCTAAGATAGGATTGTACCAGTTAATTGCCATGCTAAGGATTATTTTAGGTTTCCTTTAAGAGCTAGCTATTTCACATCCCTATCATAACTGCTCCTCTCATAGTTTATTTCGTTCATGCCTTTATCGTGTTGCTTAACATTTTCACATTTCTATTTTTTTTTTAATTGGCAAAATAATAATTTTGTTATTAAGAGTACAGGAAGTACTTCAACTCATTACATCCTTTTCACATTTCATGTTATTTTATGTACAAGTAAAATTCTCATCTATAAAGTTTTTATTTTGATTTCATTATATTTTTTTGTACATTTATTGCATATCTCTTCTGCCCTTTTCTTCTTTTTTGTTATATATGGCTTGAATATTCCTGTAACTTAAAAGAATCACATATGACAGGGAATGAAGTAGAGTGTGAGCAACTTGTATGGATTCCTAAAAGAGCTGGTCAGAGTGTTCCTTTCAACACATACATTTGGCGAAGGGGCACAACACCAATCTGGTGGGGAACAGAGCTGAAGATGACTGCTGCAGAGGCAGAAATATATGTTTCAGACAGGGATCCTTACAAGGGAAGCCCACAGTACTATCAACGACTGAGTAAGCGATATGATGCTTGTAATTTTGATGTCGCTATTGGGGAAAATCAGAAGAAAAAGGCTGTTGTTCCAATTGCGTGCATCAACTTGCTACGAAATGGAGAAGGAAAATCTGAATGCATTTTAGTTCAGCATTTTGAGGAATCTTTAAACTATGTTCGTTCAACTGGGAAACTTCCTTATACTCGAATTCATTTAATAAATTATGACTGGCATGCCAGCATAAAATTGAAAGGTGAATGGCAAACAATTGAAGAATTATGGAAACTTCTAAAAGGACCCACGTTAGCTATAGGTATTTCTGAAGGGGATTATTTGCCTTCACGACAACGGCTTAAGGATTGCAGAGGTGAAATCATCTACAACGATGACTTCAATGGTGCCTTCTGCTTAAGATCACATCAAAATGGTGTAATTCGTGTCAATTGTGCTGATTCTTTGGATCGAACAAATGCTGCAAACTACTTTGGTGCCCTCCAAGTTTTTGTTGAGCAGTGCAGACGGCTAGGGATATCACTTGATAGTGATCTGGCATGTGGTTATCAGTCTGTTGATAAGTATGAAGGATATACAGCTCCACTTCCACCTGGCTGGGAGAAACGATCTGATGCAGTAACAGGGAAAACATATTATGTTGATCACAATACTAGGACCACAACATGGAATCATCCATGTCCAGATAAACCATGGAAGAGATTTGACATGACATTTGAGGACTTCAAAAGCTCAACAATTTTATCACTGGTATCTCAGCTAGCAGATCTTTTCCTAATTTCTGGTGATATCCATGCTACTCTTTACACTGGTTCCAAAGCTATGCATAGCCAAATTCTTAGTATATTCAATGAAGAATCAGGAAAATTCAAACAATTTTCTGCAGCACAAAATGTAAAAATCACCCTGCAGAGGAGATATAAAAATGCATTTTTTGATAGTTCTCGTCAAAAGCAATTGGAGATGTTCCTTGGAATGAGGCTCTTCAAGCATCTGCCATCTATTCCTCTTCAACCTCTAAATGTATGTGTTATAGCAGATAAGCTGTTATATGCAATGGTAGTCAATTCCTTTTTCACATGCTTAAGCTACTTTTATGGGCTTTATGCACTTGTAGCAACTTTATTACTTTCTACATGTTATCCCACATCAATATAAGACCACTGTGAAGCCCCAAATATAATTGATGTGTGATATTATCTTTTTCTTCTGTGTGTCTTTTCTCTCAAATTTTGTTATTCAATGCATTTGTTCAATGTGAAATTGCTGGTTCTTTGTAATAGTTTCTTTGTACTAACTCTCCTAAGCCCACTGCTGCATAAATATAGGTGGTATGTGCATGAACATCTATGTAATTGGGCACTGGGATAGTAACAGGATAGTTGATTCATATTAGCTGGATTCAGTCTTGAGACTTTTCATTCAGAGAATAGTATTTTCATTTTTCTCCTCCTTGAGCACTTGTCATCACCTATTGACAACAAATTATCCCTTTTCCTTTTCACCTGCTATATGATTCATAGTTAAAACCAACCTTCCATTTGAGGACAAAATCTTTTTGAATTCATTATTTAGATGCATCAATCTATCATTAAATGTCATATTAATTGTTGCAGGTACCATCCAGACCGTCTAGTTTCTTTCTGAAGCCCGTTGCAAACATTTACCCAAGTTCTGATGGTGGAGCTAGTCTTCTCAGTTTCAGGAGAAAAGATCTAACTTGGGTACTTGAACAGTTTTCTTTCTATACTCAAGGGAAATAATATTGCTAATAAGAATTGCTTTTATGGTTCATTATTCTTTTATGTATATTATTGGGATTGGAAGATGTTTTTTGTTCACCTCCCCTTTAAATCTTTTTTTTTTTTCTTTTTATCCTTCTTTCATTTTCGAATACTTGCACTTTATGTCCCACAGGTTTGTCCTCAGGCAGATGTGGTCGAACTTTTTATTTATCTCAGTGAGCCTTGTCATGTCTGTCAGTTGCTGCTTAAGGTATCACACGGTGCAGATGATTCAACATATCCATCAACTGTTGATATCAGAGCAGGACGCTACTTGGATGGGCTTAAACTGGTTGTAGAGGTCTGTAAAGGTCTATTATGTCATCCTGCATCCCAAATTGTTCAAACATGTTGCCCATTTTTGTAAGTTAACTTTGTGTCGTAATATTGTAGTTTAATGCATAAACCTCATAATTTCATAAATATTTGTTAATATAAAGTTCCCAAGCAACCTTATGTGCTACACCAGGAGGTTCGACACTACACCATGTTTCGAAACCTTTCTGTCATAAAAGTTTGCTTTATTGTCATACTGCTCCCATTAATTTCCAACAACATTGCGCCTCAGATTCCTGTAGCTTAATGCATCAACCTTGAATTTATCTATTAACTTTTGTCACCAGCAATGCACAAGATCAAAAGGTTTGGCATTTAGTTGTTAGACTCATGTCCTTAATTTGAACCATCACTCCATTTCTTTTTTTTTTTTAAATGGGCATCCTACACACTTAGAAAATTGCCTACAAGACTCTCATTACTCATTAGACTCTATTCAGAAGATAAAGATAAAAGGTTTTTTTCGTAATATTCATATATCTATATGGATATAAAGATTTTGTTCTTAATATAGTTGTAGGCCCCATGAACTATCATAACTATTCCAACCTCATGCTTTTAGTACCATTGATTGTAAGACTTGTTATTTGGTCTCCTGGACTTTTTTGGTTTACCCCATCCTCTCCCCATGAGGTTGTTGTCAAATTACCTTGTTTCTGATGCTGTTTTTGGACTTGTCCACAGGGTGCTTCTATACCTCAGTGTGCAAATGGGACAAACCTTTTGATACCATTACCAGGACCAATTAATGCAGAGGATATGGCCATTACTGGAGCTGGTGCATGCCTTCATGATCAAGTTACGTCTACCACTTCCTTGTTGTATGATTTTGAAGAATTGGAGGGAGAATTGGACTTCCTAACACGCATTGTGGCACTCACGTTCTATCCTGCTGGTTCTGGAAGTAGTCTCATGACTCTTGGTGAGGTAGAAAGCAATTCCCAGAAATGCTTTGCTTGGTGCATCATATGTCCATCAGTCTTGACTTAACAGCTAATCACCAAGGGGTGTCTTTGGTTTCCATATGCATATGGATTGCTCAATTAACAACCAAGTGAATTGAATGTATATTTTAGGAATTGGATGTCTCAAAGATTCAGTAAATGGAGTTACTGGGGTTTGAAAGGTCTCTTTTGATTTTGTTTGTGTATTAGAGTAGGACATTTCTCTCCTTAGTGTTGTGTTGTTCTCTAAAAGGTGTACAGTTTTTCTTATGTTGTTTGATATCCTTTTTTTCTTTATTTTGGGTGGTGGGATTTGCTTTGATGCTACTGGATAATTTCTAATATGCAGTAAATTTCATCACAGGTAGAGATCCTTGGAGTTTCTCTTCCGTGGACTGGAATATTTACTAATAAAGGTCCTGGTGCCAGATTAAATGAGCTGGTGAAGAATGTTCAGAAACAAACCGGCTCTCTTTTGACTAGTTCTGATGCAAACCCATTTTATGGTTCTTCTTTACCAGATGAAGTTCCCTCAAAATCAGTTCAAGTCTCATCTACTAACAATTTGGTTGATCTATTAACTGGAGAGAAAATGATTTCTGATTCTGTTTCTCAACCAATTAGTGAAAACGTCATTAATGAGGGAGGTGAATTGCTTGATTTCCTTGACCAAGCTGTTGTTGAATATCGTCATCCCAAAAACAATAACTATAAATCATTAGATGCAAGGCCTCAGGATAGTGGTGCCCAGCAATACATTAATATTATGAAATCCCTTGTTGAACCATATAAGGTATGTTAGTTCCTCTCTCCTTTATGTTTTTTCAGTTAATATGTTCCTTATTTCCTTTATCTATAAAAACACATGCTGAGTAGTCATTTTCTCAAGTGTAGGTCTGCATTGTTTGTTTTGCCTTTTCTGTCTTACATAGTAAAATAATAATCCTACATTAATGGTAAATACATACGTGATGGCCCTAGAAAAAGCATAGTAAGTAGGTTTTTGAACAATTATCCTGGTGGGAACAATCATCAAACCAATTAGACATCTGTTTAATATCTAGTTGGTTCAAGTGTTAGATTGTGGTTTAAAGGTTGGGTTATTAGTAATTCAATGATAAATGTCAAAAATAATTTTAATTCCCAGCTCCTATAGTGTTTAGCCTTTTTTCCTGATAATTATATTTATATTTTGAAAAAAATTTCTAAAAGGTTGCAACTCTAGATAGAAATTATATGAGACTAAAACTCTAAAGTTAGAATACCAATAATCTCTAAAGAGAAGAAAAAAAGTGTAGGGTTAAATTACTTGATGCAGAAAACAACAAAAAGTGATCCTCAAAAAGCCAGATACTGTCTCTGTAACTGAATGTTTTGTCCCATTGGAAGCAATAAAATTCCATCCTTAAACCACCAGGGGGGAAGGGGTGTGGGGGGGTTTATGCATCCACCCATTTAATGCCACGCCATGATTGTAAGCTGACAATCCTATGTGGCATTGGAACTATAGCATTGCCACTACCATTATGGATTCCACGTCCTATTTACTTTAGTTTAAACGTCAAATCCAGATTACAGGTGCCAAATGCAAAAATCATTAATTGCTTCCTTTTTGGTGAGATTCCATATTACTCTTAGCCATTTTTTTTTACCAGTTACTCTTCACCATTTGAGCTATCTATATACCATATGGAGATTTTTTTTTTTTTTTTCCTGAATGGAGATTTTTTTTTTTATGAGAAAGCTATAAATAAGAGCAACAGTATATAGCATTATAAAGGCTTGTGTGTATTCCACAACTAATGATTATGAAAGATTAAGATGATCAATTGATGAGTTGCATATGATAATTTGTTACTTGATCAAATACAAAATTAACCTCCTTAGGATTTATTTCAATTTTTCAGGATAGAGAACTAAATTTCACAGAGGCATTGAAACTAGAAATTGAACGTCTACAGCTGAATCTTTCAGCAGCTGAAAGAGATAGAGCTTTGTTGTCCGTTGGAACTGATCCTGCTACTATAAATCCAAACTTCCTAATTGATGAGTCATACAGGGGGAGATTATGCAGAGTTACAAGCACCCTTGCATCACTGGGGCAAGGTGCACTCGAAGACAAGATTAATGGTGCAATTGGTCTAGGAAATATTAATGATAGTGTAGTAGATTTCTGGAATGTTACTGTAATTGGGGAGAATTGTTCTGGTGACATGTGTGAAGTGTGTGCTGAGACTAAGGCAACTGCATCTGCATCCTCTAAGGTGTCATCTACAGGAGCTACAAAGTCTATCTTTTTATGTTCTAATTGTGATAGGAAGGTTTGTAAAACTTGTTGTGCTGGGAAAGGTGCTCTTCTTCTTACCAATTATAGTTCAAGGGAGGCTACAAATTATAATAGTTTGTCTAATCAGGGTGGCTCAAGCCATGGCAGCCAAGTTGACCTCTCTGCAGATCATTCAATGGCAATGGATGATGTTGTTTGTAAACAGTGCTGCCAAAACATCATTCTTGAGGCTTTGATTGTGGACAATGTCCAGGTTTTGACTAGCTTGCGAAGAAGAGCACGTGCTGATGGTGCAGCACATAAAGCTTTAGACCAGGTTGTAGGATCCTCCCTTTTTTCTGACAGGAATCATTCCTCTGACAGTCAGCAAAATGCTATTGTGCTGAAACAATTGCTTGGTGAGGAGGAATCACTTGCTGAATTTCCATTTGCCAGCTTTCTACTCCCGGTAATATTTTGGTTTATATTAAGGTCCAGAATTTCAATCATTCACGTTGCATTATATCATTTTTTTCATTGATGTAACATCTGGATAAGTTGATATTGGTGGCTCTTATAACATTCAAATTTATTTCAGGAAAGAAAGGCTTTTATGTAGAAAACGAATACATTGGATGAAAAGAATATGTGTGTTATAACTTATAAGCCTGATCATAAATTTGTCAAATTGCATACTGCAAGAATTTATCATTCCTAACTTATAGAGAATTACGTTGTAAAAATGGTATTTATTTTATTTTAGCATCTAACCAATTATCATGAAATTGTAGGTTGAAACAGCACCTGATTCAGCACCACTCTTATCACTTCTTGTTCCACTGGACTCTGGACCACAACACTCATATTGGAAAGCTCCTCGTGATACTGCTAATGTTGAATTTGCTGTTGTCCTTGGCACCCTTTCAGATGTCAGTGGGGTCATCTTGCTTGTTAGTTCATGTGGTTATTCAGACTCTGATGCTCCTGCTGTGAGTGCATCTATATTCTTGTCACATTTCTTGTACAAATAGAAGTAGGTTTTGGGGAAAGTGGATTTAGTGCCTTATATAAGGCTGAATGGTTTTTTAGAATAAATTTCTTTTTAAATTCTTTTTGTGCATGATTTCTTGCAATCCATTTCATTATCAACCACATCTTACCATGCTAGGATAGTACCTTTTCTGATATGCATTAAATAAGTGCTCATGAATCATTTTAACTGCTGGGTGCTTGCCAGCTGAAATTATAAATAACCTGCAACTCAAAGTATATACTTTTCAATAGTTACGATGTTGTCATACATACCCATCACCTTGATAACTTGATGACTGTTATACAAACTATTCAACCTAAAACCTTAGGCTGCTAAGTGAGACTGAAAATGGCTTTTATTTTCCAGCAGTCCTCTTTGCTTATTTTCAGAGATGATAGATACAGAAGTTGCATTTGTTGTTATGCTGGCAGCTTCCAATTTTGTTTTGCTCTAAAGTTTCTTTTTTCTGCAATGGTCCCTTGTTTCATGGGCCTTAGGTTTCTTTTCCTCTTTTCTGATTAACAACTAATTATACATATTAAGTTTACAACTTTCTTGTGACACAATCTGGTCTTCTGTTTTCATGCAGGTGCAAATATGGGCCAGCAATAAAATAGACTGGGAAGGGCGGTCGTGCATAGGAAAATGGGATGTCCAATCACTCATTGTATCTTCCTCAGAGCTTTGTGGGCCAGAAAATTCAACAACAAGGGATCAGATACCACGGCATGTAAGATTTACTTTCAGGAATCCTGTTAGATGCCGCATCATTTGGATAACACTTCGCCTTCAGAGGCCTGGTTCAAGCTCCGTTAATATTGAGAAGGACTTTAATTTGTTGTCTTTCGATGAAAACCCCTTTGCACAAGTAAATAGACGTGCCTCTTTTGGAGGAACAGTTGAAAATGAGCCATGCCTCCATGCAAGACGAATTATGGTAGTCGGAAGCCCAGTGAGAGAAGAGTTGGAGCTTACACCATCACAAAGCTCTGATCAGTTGAAATTTGGAAGCTGGTTGGAGCAACCTCCACAGTTAAATAGATTCAAGGTGTAATTTTTGCTTCTTTTTTTTGTGAATACATAAATTTAGTTAGCTCTTGAAGTTTATGCTGTCTGTATTACCTCAATTTACCCATGTTTCCCTCTCAGGTTCCAATTGAGGCTGAAAGGCCAATAGACAATGATCTTGTCTTGGAACAGTATCTGCCTCCTGCTTCACCATCGCTTGCTGGATTTCGTCTAGATGCCTTCTCTGCTATAAAACCTCGAATTACCCATTCACCACCTTCAGGAGCAGATATCTGGGACACATCAATAACATTTCTAGAAGACAGACACATATCCCCACCCATTCTCTATATACAAGTATCCACAATCCAGGTAGAAATCACACTAGAGCAGATTCTCAACATTTCATTTCATCCACAGCTATAAATATGACCAACTTCTATGGCCTTGGGTCTTTGCCTCTATTCTATTAATGACAATATGTTGAGCTTAGTGTTGCACAATTAATTCATCTTTCATGGGAACTCATTGTAAACAATAATTTCACAGGATGGACACAACATGATGACTATAGCAGAGTACAGATTGCCAGAGGCAAAGCCAGGAACAGCTTTGTACTTTGACTTCCCAAAACAGATACAAGCGAGCAGAATCTGTTTCAAACTTCTAGGAGATGTTGCTGCATATGCTGATGACCCAGCAGAACAGGATGATTCTGGTTTCAAGCCATTGGCTGCAGGGTTGTCTCTGTCAAATAGAATTAAGTTGTATTACTATGCTGATCCTTACGAGCTTGGAAAGTGGGCTAGCCTTTCAGCAATTTGACATTGGATTATTTGCAGAGGATTGGTTTGGATTTTGAGTTTTTGCATCCATATTCTTGGTTGTATAGTATTATAATGTATCAATATTACATTCATTGTTTGGAGTAATAATAACATCTATTATGATTATTGTTTAGTTTTTTTAATTTATTTTTATGATCATGGTATTCGTGAGCTCAGTTTTGCACCTTTCAAACTAATGTCTCTTAAACGATTTTAAAGACGCACCTCCATATTAACCTCATTACATGTGAATCTAAAGTTGGTACTTTTTTAATCATCAAAACAAATTGTCCATTGCCAGATTGAAGTCATTGAACTGGTTTGCATGAGGCCCATGGTTGAATTGGACTGAAAAGAAAAGTCCCTTTTAGGCCCAGAAAAGAGTTTCGAAATATCCGGGCCGAATCAGGCACGGTCCATGGACTCAAAACTTGTCTAAAGTTAACTCCGCATTAACAAAGGCACCAAATTTACGAAAATGCCATTATAATTCAACAAAACCCTAGACAAATCTCAGCCGTCGATCATGCCCTGCCAAGATCACTCCCTAGGGTTTATAATCCGAAGCCCCTTTACATCTTCTCTCTTCGCTTCTTTCCACTGCCGTCTCTTTCGTCATCTTACAGATCGGAGCTTCAGCCATGGTGAGTCTCACAGTCCCCTTCACTACTCATACATCTTCATTGATAAAATGTTGGAATGGAATATGTACTCCGGTTATGTTTTCTCTGTGTTAAAGCTACCTAAATGGGTTCTGCTCAATCATTTATAAGGTTGATGGTAGTAGCAATTAGAGTAGACTTAGCTGTTAGTTAATGGTGAATCATGTTTTGTTCTGTGTAGGCTTAAAAGGGTTTGTTTGTGAACCTGGATAAGAGTGTAAAAATATAATCTTTCGAGAAATTATGCATTTTAGTTTTTCTGCCTAGTTATGCTTGATTTGTTTGACTGTGGTTGTTGATTCTATGGTTATAGTGGTAGGTAGTATTCATGCTGTTATGATGGTTCATTTTTAATTTTTTTGATATATGATATGTGATCCTGTTAAAGGATGTGATTGCTTTTGCTTTATAAGATCTGAATTGGGTGTGTTGTTTTGATTCAGGCCTTTGTCAAGGCTCAAAAAACCAAGGCCTATTCCAAGCGGTTTCAGGTCAAGTTCAAGAGAAGGAGAGGTATTCTATTTGTGTTTTGTTAGCTTAGTTAGATATCCTTATTTGAGTTTTGTGTTCTTCTTATTTATATTGTCTTTTGTTGAATGTTTATGCAGAGGGAAAAACTGACTATAGGGCTAGAATTCGCCTGATTAATCAGGACAAGAACAAGTATAACACTCCAAAGTATCGCTTTGTTGTCCGATTTACTAACAAGGATATTATTGCTCAAATAGTATCTGCTAATATTGCTGGTGATATGGTTCTTGCTGCTGCTTATTCCCATGAGCTACCTAATTATGGGCTTGAAGTTGGTCTTACAAACTATGCTGCTGGTATGTTGTTTTGTATATGAATCTCTCTTTTTGGATGATAATTTCTCATGCAGTTTCATTGTTTACTTACCTATATGTGTGGAATGGTGGTTAGCTTATTGTACTGGTTTGCTGTTGGCTCGTCGTGTCCTGAAAATGCTTGAAATGGATGATGAGTATCAGGGCAATGTGGAGGTATAACATCTGAATTATATCGAGCTCAAGCATTAGTTGAAAGAAAAATGTTGTTTTCACTAAATTGTCTTCCTAATGTAAGGTCTTTGTGATACCAGGCCACTGGAGAGGATTTCTCAGTTGAGCCAACTGAAAGCAGGAGGCCGTTTCGTGCTCTCCTTGATGTTGGGCTGGTTAGGACAACTACTGGGAACAGGGTTTTTGGTGCTCTTAAGGTATTTTTTTTTATATTGCTCTCAGAATCCGTTTCATGCTTTGCAACTGGTGCTAGTTTGAACTGCACTACTGAAATATGAAACTCTCTAGTCAGAAAATGTTTTGATTTTGGTTGTGATCTTAGGGTGCTTTGGATGGTGGATTGGATATTCCTCACAGTGACAAGAGGTTTGCCGGCTTTGGAAAAGAAAGCAAGCAGCTTGATGCTGAGGTTCACTGCAAGTACATTTATGGTGGCCATGTTGCTGCATATATGAGAGTAAGGACACAAATCCGAATTCTATTTCTCAAGGATAATCAGCTTGCCTGGTTCATTTTATGGAATTAGTGAAAATTAAGAGGAAAATTACTCTAAAACTAGGTTGTTTTAACTTTAAAATAGGGTATTTTAGTCCTTTTTAATAGGATTTATTGAAATGTAGTAGTTTTTTGGGGTAATTTTTCTCCTAATTTTTGGAAGGTAAGGTGGATAGGCACTTTTCCCTAATTTTATATGCATTGATATCTTTCTCCTTTATGGCAACTTAGTTATGTAAATTTTTTATAGACCTTGATGGAAGATGAGCCAGAGAAGTATCAATCTCACTTCAGCGAGTACATTGAAAGAGGAATTGAGGCTGATGATGTTGAGGCACTGTACAAGAAAGTGCATGCTGCCATCCGTGCTGACCCAACTACTAAGAAGTCTGAGAAGCAGCCTCCAAAGGAGCACAAGAGGTATGGCCCATGACCAATTGACATGTGGTTCTATTGCTCTTACCTGGTGGATCTGTAAATATTTCAACTTTGTTTGCATTTTCCTAACAGGTACAACTTGAAGAAACTCACATATGAGGAGAGAAAGGCTAAATTGATCGAACGATTACGTGCCCTGAACTCAGCCGCTGCTGACGTTGATGAGGAGGAAGAGGAAGATGAAGATGAAGATTGAATGTAGCATTCAAGCTCAAATCAACTTGTCTTTTTCATTACATGCACTCCTAGTTGAACCTTGTCCGTTACTTAAATTTTTGGGCGATTTTGCTGTTTCTGAGTGTTAAACTTTTAGGTGGTGCAAAAAAATATTGGATGTTTGGAATTCAGTTTTTTTCACTATATGGAATTTCAGTTTTTTGGTTCAAGGGGTTAACAGGCCATTATGTTTTCCACTTTCGATTTCAATCAGAGCTCTGGCCAATGAGGTTCTCAAAAGATGTTTTTACAATCTCTCTTAAGAAAAAAAAATGAAGAAGCTATTCTCCACGCATGAATGGCTGGAATTAATTTTCTGAGACCCAAAAATTTTTTCAGGAAAATATTAGACTCTCCTGTATTTGCTGACTGGTGTCCGAGGGACCAAAGAATATGCCTTAACAGAGCTGGAGTTTTAAGAAGAGGGAGGTCCACAAAAATAGAAGCTTATCATGTTTCAACCAATAGATTTTCACATCTCTTGACTCTAAACCTCCAAACACTATCCCTTAACAATCTCATCCTACATCACAATTTGACTTGAAGGATGGTTTGGCTCTCATTTATACCTGAATTCAAACAGCCCCATTGAGAGATCATGGCTCATTCACTAACCCCAGCACCAGTGGCCGCTGCAACGACATCCATTGCCAAACCTGAGAAAACATCACATATTCTTTCTTTAGGGCTGCAAGGAGTTCAAACTTCCCTTCAAATATCCCAATCCCATGAGACGTTGGATCTTAAAATTGTCCATCGCAGGTTTGTAATGTTGTTTATTATGTGTTGTTATGGCAAATTTTGATACCGTGCGTCTGCATTGAGGCTTGATATGTAGTAGCAAAGCATAATGTGTTGAAGGGTTCATGTTGCAAGCAGGACTGTGAGCCTGGGATTGGCCGGTGCAGTGCTAGGCTGGAATGTCAGTGACCGCAGTGCGAATGCGGCTAGAAAGCCACCACCCCAACCACCAGAGGAGAAGAAGGATCCCAGTCTGAGTGGTGTTCAGGCAAAGGTGCTAGCTAGTAAGAAGAGGAAGGAAGCTATGAAACAAGCTATGGCCAAGCTAAGAGAAAAAGGGAAGCCCCTAAATGAGCCATCAGAGTAGATTGATGCATCAATATTTTTATCAATGTGGCATAAATGTACATGTCTTGAGAGCAAAAATTATTCTGTTACCACTGCTACTCAAATGACAACTACTATTATCTCGGCTTTTCGTCCTCTTTTAACCATTTGCTTTCCAAGCAAATGGCTTCCATCATTTTTACCAACTTGAAGCTTATAATACATTGTGCTCTTGAATCCATCTTTATCAATGATAAGATAAAGCATCCATACAAAGTTCACAGGAAAATAATTCGAACTTCTTAATTAAAATGTTATACTATCTGTATCTAACAGTTATCAAACACTTGATTTTAAATCCATGTAACATAACATGTTAATTTTAAATTGGGTTAATTTTCATGAAAAGCAAACTTATTAAGGGGTGTATTTTTCTGTAAATTTTTTATAATAATCATTATATTAGTCTCCCAACAAAGAAGTCTTAATTGGGATAAAAGAAATGACTAAAACCCTCCTTCCTCTTCCACAGCCCTAAAACTCAGCAATAATAGTCAACGTTTCCTAATCCCTGGGACAGCTAAAAGCACTTAAATTAAAAGCATAATCATGCTATTTTTCCTTTTGTTACACTTTGATTGGTTTGGATATGTCATTCTGATGCAGTGGTTCAATTTTCTAGGTGAAAAAATGCAGGAATTAAACCTTAGTCAAGCCACCACCATGGTAGGTGTTGGGAGAACTTTCTATGAAGTTTGCGGTCCAAGCAAGACAATAATTAAGATTGATCTTTAGAAACGAAAAACGTAAGTGGAATAAAGAGTGAATTGACTCAATCAAAATATATAAAATACACTGTAACTAGCCAATACTCACATGGAAAAATGCAAAACAAAAACATCTGAAAAGGCTAAAATAAGATGATTAATTGGTATGGTATAAATTTGGTCAAACTTCAAAGCAGCCGCAAGTGGAAGGAACTTATCTTAATTTCCTTAGCCTGCAAGGTAATCTCATTTCCCCCTGTTGGTATAAATAGACCAATTTCAACCCACAACTCATCAAGCCAAAATCGGTTAACAGAATCACTAGCAATGGCTTTCCTTTCAGCTGTATTCAGTTGCTTTGTACCTAATTCATCATCTTCATCACGGGTCTCCGATAATGCAGCCGGCGTTGCGTCTAGGAAAGAAGAGCAATCCTCTTCAGCCAAGAGCAGAATTGGATCAAAATCCAAGGGTGCTCCTATTGTGGCATCCTACTTCCCTCTTGGTTCCAATTTGTCACGCTTGTAGTAGGAAGTCTTGCTGCAGGAAAAATGGAAAGTAGCGCTCCTCCCACCTCTTGTTAATTTCTTGTTTCCCTGCAATGATTTCAAAAAACACGTTAGCCCTTGTATTATTAAACCAGTGATGCTGGGTTTGAATCATTTGATACTAGATGCCATCTCTGTGGCCTATTCTTTCCTATTGATGTAGAATATTTCAAATGCTAGTTAGAACTTCCCCTGAATTTCTTGTTTGCGTGTATATCATTTTTTTTTTATAATAAAATTACATTGTGGGAGAGATTTTATTAATAAATAAATAGAGAGATTACATTGTATTTTTATATTATGGCATTAAAGTTTAAACAGAAACATAACTTCCAGTAAAAATAACAGATTTAAATTAAATTCATATCAAATATAAACAATTAAGTGAAAAGTGGCATCATCTACTATTAGAGATTTTGTATGAAATAATGGTGTAATAATATAGAATAAAACAAGATGAATTGAGTTTGCCTTTGATTTTGGATCATATCGTTAGCTTTTGGGTCTCATTTATAGCTACTACCTACTAGCTTCTTAGTTATGCCTAGGGCTTTTGAGGCCCATTCTTCAACAAAAATTGGGCTTGAAGCCTGCATTGAGTTAAATGGGCCATTAGACCCAACTGATACCACAATTCCATTTTCGTAGACGTCCGCACCCATCACGCCATACGCAACCGAGGACAAGAGGAAACAACCTGGGCCTTTGCCTAGTTACTTTCATTCCGATAAAAACAGAGTTTAGTTAGCTGTGAAGTTGCTTTCATTGTCTGTCCAATATGACCAAGACTCTACCCCGTAAATCATACGTTCTCTTCCTAAACAACACAATAGTCAGAGTCATCTCATGGACTTGTCTGATTTTCCATTCCTAGTCAGTTGTCTCCGTAAGTATGTTGAATTCGGGGGTCACATCATAAAATAGTCCGAGTAACACAGTGCCTGTACCTTGTTCCTTATAATTATGATATGATAATCCATCCCACCTAACACTAGCAATTTATAGTTGAAAATGCCAAAAATGTGGACTCGCACCGCCTCTAGAATTTTGTCCTCAAGTTTACTTGTTCTCTTTTTGTCCTATAATCAAAACCTTAACGCGTAATTTAATTCACATGCCCACCTTGACCTCAATTACCCATTCAAACCTATTTGTCTATGCAACAACATTTCTTAGCTTACTACCTTCCTATGTGTTGAATTAAATTATAAAATTTTTTCAAAATAAAGTCTCTTCTAAGAAAGAGTCCAATATTTTATAGTTAAAATCATATTAAATTACTAAATAAAAATTTCTACTAATAATTTATTAATTTAAGTAAAAAAAGTTCATTTTTTTAAAATAAATTTTTGAGTTTAAATCTTATAAATGAAGAAATAAACATTAA
>BPVZ01000082.1:958769-975965 GCA_020521535.1 Rubroshorea leprosula
TTCAAAACTTCTATACAATTGCCAACTACTTAAATAATTTAATTATCATTTTTTTTATTAAAAATAAAAAATATTAAGTTCAAATCATATAACATACAAGGGAAATGAAATAAAAAACAAAAAATAATTAACTCTCGTTATACGATTAATATAAAAAAAAAAAACTTCTATACGACTAGCTAAACGTCACATCCGGATATCTTATGGTGTAAGTAAAATTTTGCGAAATTAAATTTGAAATTAATTTCGCAAAGAAAAAAGGACGGAAATTTGGGTTGAGTATTAATAGTAAGTGGCGCTTATTAATCCGGCAGTTAATCAGCCAACAGAAATCAAATGGTACTAGCTGGGGTGTCGTCATTTTCGATTAGATTATGTAAGTACTGTAGCAAGTAGAGTACTTTACTAGTACAGTAATATTTAAGTTAAATCTTCAATTTGATCCCTAAACTATTATACAGACTCCAAATTTGGTCCGTACTGTTTTCAATTTGTCTCAAATTAATCCTTTTGTACAAAAAAAAATTGATGTGTCTAGTATTTAATGGCAAAAATTAGTAACTTAACAGTAAAAAATAGTAATTTAATAATCACGTATCATGTTAATAACGAGACACATCAGTTATTTTTTGTATAGAAGAACTAATTTGAGGCAAATTGATAAATAGTATGACCAAATTGAGGATTTGTATAATAATTTAGAGACCAAATTAAGAATTTTTTTAATTCAGGAAACAAATTAAAAATCCATATAATAGTTCAGGGATCAAATTAAAAATTTAACCTAATATTTAAAATGTGGGGTTCACTTCCTAATTCCTATTTTCAATTGCCGCTGGAGAGAAGATAAAATTTTCAAGTACCGTGAGTCAGCAAAATCTCGACTCAAAAATTTAAATTTGAAGTTATTATCGATGTTTATAATCTTAAGTAAATAATTTTTAATACATTAAAAAAATGATTTTGTAGTTTAATGATTATTAATATTTTGTAAAAAAAAATTTATATTAACTTCAAACGTCGGGTTTGAATCCCACTTTATAAGGTTTAATAAAAAACCTTTAATATATTAAAAAATATTTGTTGACCATGGTGTCATAGAGAAGCGCAGCATAATCCATCTGTGTTTTGGCCAATAAAAGAAAAAAAAAAATCGTTTTTGGCCTTAAATCAAAAATAGAGTTAAGAGTTAAGACTGTTAACTAGGGACAGTTTTTTTCTTTTAACTGTGCTAAATATACAAAGAACCTCTACCTTAGCCATAGGGGCAAAGTTTTTTTTTTTTTCAAATAGGTAACTTATTGCAATTAAGGAGAGTAGGGGTAGGAAAAAATAAGAAAAGAGTTGGTGGAACTTGAATAGACTCTCACTGGATAAATTTTATATAGATAGTAACTGTGCTACCGCACCTACAATGTAGATTGCAACTATAGGGGCAAAGCTTGGTTTAATTACACCCTTTAAAACAATTCCTTCCATCACCACTTGCCACCTAATATTATTAGGTAAGTTGTAGGTTTATATATTTGCGTTTATAATTTAAATTTCTGAGAATTTTCTCAAAATTTTAATACAATTAGGTATTTTCTAATGGTTTTGGCACAGATCCTAAAAGTACTAGCTTTTTTTTCTTTTTTTTTTTTGTCCAGTTTGATATCTACTACTAGGGGACAGGTTTCATCTTTGTATTGTTGATTTTATAATTTATTGATATGATATATAATATTGGTATCTAGGCATTTTTTTATAGGCATTTTGCAAAATGTCTCGAGCACAGACATATATGGAATAAACTCTACATTTATAATTTATTTATTCTGAAGAGAGAAGAGAAAAAGGGAATAAAATGTCTTATTTATAAAACAAAAATTAGAGGGAAGGATGGGGTTTTCCTTTAATTTCCTTCACAATTTTACAATAATCAAATGAAGAAATTAAAAGAGAGGAAAATGAAGGAATATTATCTTATTTCCCTTCCCCTCCCTCCTATCTATTACTCTCAAATTAAATAAGGGGTGAAAATAGACATAGAAAAAATGGGAAATCTCTCAAGTCTCAAATCAATAGTCAAAAGTTCATAAAAATAAATAAATACTAATGGCATGTAGTAAAAGAAAGACTTCTCTCACCTGCTCTAGAACTCTCCAACATCTGCCTCAAAACTTCTATAGTTTTCATCTCTTTTTTGGGTGCTCAGAAGTCTTTGAGCTTCTCAAGCTTTTGATGCGTGAACAATCAGAGGGCTTCTCAAGCATGATGGAGCTGGTCAACCGTGCTCCTATGTTCGGTGACCACTTTAAATGGTCTGTCGGTTCTTTTGTGGCCTTGTTGGTGGCATTGTTGGTGGCCTTTGTTCTCTTTTCTTTTTGTTTCTTGTTTCTTGTTTTGGTTTGCTTAGATCTGGCAACCAACAAGCCAATCATGAAGAATTCAGGGGATGGCCGCCACTTGCTCTTATGTTCCAGCCACAGCATCCTTGAGAACAAGCATAATTTATGCAAGAGTAAATGGAAGGGTGTCCAGTTCTCTAGAATGGTCGATCAAAGGAATTTGTCAAAATCTATTTCCTTAATGGTTGTTCGTGTGAAATACTCACTTCCCCTCTTTTATCTGTCTTATGTTGAACTTGATCTATTTTTAATTTTCTCTCCAGTTGTGCTTTATCTATTTGTAATTTTTTTCTTATCAATAAGATCAGAATTTCTTATGTAGATGTTGTATGCCTTTGATGAAACAATATGCTTTTCACTGAATTTAAAAAAAATAATAATTGCACGTAATCTTAAGTCAATAACCTGAAATATATGTGATAGAATTTGAAATTAATATCAAGCCTACACATGATAAGGACATGCTAAGTGGGAAAAAATTTTACATTGAAAAATAACAAAAAAAAGTATGTAAATTAAATACAAAGAAAATTATTTATTTATTATCAATTGATTTTAAATTAGATATGAACTTTATATTAAAACCCACATAACTATATTTCATATGTAAAATAATGAGTCAAAGTAAAAGTCTTCTTAGGGCCACTAATATAAGCTTGTGAAATACGGGATGATAATTTGGTGTCCTTATTTTCAAATGAAGCTGCTACTTCTTGTAAGAGGGTGGACAAAGTCCGCTGCTCTGCCCCCATTTTCTTTGGAATTTCATGCTTTTCCAAATATTGTATCATTATGTATTGTAGACTTTTAGTCATACTTAACCTTGTTTAATGACCCAGTCAACACAGGAAGGATCTTATGATCTGTATTATAGATGAAACTATATACTATTTCCTCGATAGATTTTACAGCTGTTTCAATGTGAAAGTCAAATAGTAATTAAAGTTTATTTTCTAGTGTAATATAGTTACTCCGTTTATGGTTAAAAAAAGAAAATGTGAAAGCTGCTAAAGAAAAAGGTTTAAGTTATTTGTTTAATTAATTTAAACGTAATTAACATGTTTGTGTGCCATATTAAAAAAAAAAAAAAAAACCGATATAAAGAGAAATGACCAATTGATGTTTTTGGACCATAGAATCGTCCTCTTTTCTTTGGCATTTTGCATATTGTAATCAAGAGAGATAAGACTCCAAGAGCTAATGGGCGGCTCACATTATAAAACAGTGGAAAGATCACAAAAATTATCATTACTTTGTTGTTCAACAAGAATAATCAAACAATTTGATTAAGGCTAATTTCAGGACCCACACTCAGCATGCGCCCCAAATCCGACAATGGGATGTCGACAATTTGCTTTCCAGCCATGGATAAGAGCATGCAAAGATGATGCAAAACAAGTAGGAGAGATGAAAGAAGATGGATGTATATAACTATGTGAGCAATATTAATTATCAGCTCTAATTGTGGATAAAGTTTTCTAATTAATTGTTTAACCACTTCATTTGTCTTAATCCGCCGTTTTACTTTTTTATTTCTATTTTTTTTAAACAAATTTACAAGATATTGGATTTGAATCGTTACCTTGAAAGAAATGGATTGCACTCATACGTGACCTAACATTACTGAGTCCGAAAATCCAAGTACATCTTTTTACTTTCTTTTTGAAAAAAAGGAAAAAGTGAATTCAAATAAATTTTTTTACTGTAGTATAGTATATGATGATAAAGTCAAACCGAAATATGTAACCAACTAATGTTTTATTGGTTTGACGACTGGTTAATGTTTCCTAAGTTAGACCAAATCAGTCCAAAAATTCCATTTAACTTACAAATTAGCTTATGATTAACGTTTGATTAAATCAATGGTGTAATTATTATTTTTTTTCCATTGTGGCACACAAGGTTTGCATTTGGCAATTGGCAATTGGCATAAAACGAGAAATTAGGAATAAGCCTTTGATGCAACGAATGACACACTATTTCCAATTCTCTTTTCTAGAACTATTTTGGAATTAATGTTAAATTGCATTCCAAGCAATCACATCTAATTAATTTCATAATTAAAAAAATTGACTAATTAGGTTATATATTGAAGTTGGTTAGAAATCACAAGAAGTTAATTTCAAAACCGGCGAAGTATTCAAATGATATGAGAAGAATATTCAAAGAAAAAGGTCGATTAGCATACCATCAAACAGTATTAAGGTTCAATGATAGCTTATACGTATTATACTACTAAGGTCACATCAACTTAAAAAGACTGGAAATCCATCATTTATGCTGGAATTAAGAGATTTGAGAAGAAATTTTTTTCTCCTCGGAGTCAAAATCTAGAAGGTATTCGATTAATTTGATTAAACAAGGTGATTATGAAAGAGAAGGTTTGAAGAGGTCAATTACATGTTGGTTTGATCTTGGACTTCTGATGATGATGGCATTTTGAACATTATCACTCAGATATGTTAGTTGGCCGAAAACAAAACAGATCATATATCCTCTTGGATCTAAATGAAGAAATAATTATTATTAATAAAAAAATATTATACTATTTAAATTACACTAAAATTATATAATACTTATTATTAAATAAGACGTGTATTTCTTGATATTAAAAGTTATTCCTCTTATTTAATGATTTTTATTTTACAATTTAAATTATAAAATATAAAATTCTTATCATAAAAATTTTAAAAAAAAGTAGACTAAAGAGGTTGCAGTATGAATTGGGTTTAAGTTTTTTCAAAATGAAGAATAGATAGGAGAACCTATAAGCTGTTTACAACTTATCATATAAAAATTAATGTAATTAATAAAACCCATTAAAAAAATACTTTTCTATGATAGGTTAGTATATAAAATTTTAGGCGGTGGTCATGATTGGTTCATTATTTAAAAGAGCAAAAAATAAATAATCTAAAAAACTCTCTATATCAAAGTTTGTCGTGTTTAACATGAATTTAAGCAAAATCCAGAAGTTTAATAGACCTAATGGAAGATGTTATGGTGTCAAATTTTAAATTGTATTCCCATATAATTAGGATAAAGTGATCAATAACTTCATGAGTTTCAGGCAGATGTAAAGATGTGTATTAATCTAAGGTAAGAGAGATTAGCGATTAATATTCCAAAAATCATGTTGTGACGAGGAGCATCAACTACTTTTAGACTCGTGCTAGCACAGTGCATGGAAATGCATGACCTTAATTTGCGGTTAGGGCACATGGGGTATGCTTGAAACCACGTAGGAGAATCATGTCCCCTCTGTTTTTTCAATTTCATAATCATTAACTTTGAATGCTGTGTATTTTGTGATAATATAATTTTTTGAGGAACCAAAGGTATTTTTGTTTGGAAGTTTCTGAGTTTCTTTCTTTCTTCTCTTCCAAGGAAACATTGAGAGATCTGGGGCAGGGAGGTGGTGTGGCATGGAATGAAGAGAAATGTAAATCTATGTGGATTTAGGGTCACATGGTTTAGAGTCAATTAATTGTGAATTTATGAGTATCTCAAGAACTCACATTATGGAGATCTTCTTCTAGCGTACAACTCTAAAAGGATACTTTGTTTGGACATTTCTTTTTGGGGCAATTTGAACCCGTATATCACTCCTTGTCAGGCTCGAATTTTGTTGATTTCTAGATTTGTGAGGTGAACAGCTAAGCAAGAAATGTTGGATATATGAATTCTTTTTGTATCATATGGAGCTTAAGTCATAAATATATCCTTCAAAAACAGAGTATGCCATGTTTCAAACACATGATTCACAAGGAATTGGTGGTCCTGGGCTGCTGGGCATCCGAGTTCAATCAGCTCAATGAGTTCACATGGACTACAAAAGTTCATCATTTCCTGCTTTTAGCAAATTGGCAGTGGTTTCCTGCGCCATTCCCATCCTTTTCACATATTTTTAAAGAGTTTGTTGTTTTTTTAATTCCAATTAGATCCAATTACATCAAGCTGTAAAATATTAATTAATAAAATAAAAAAACCTTAACACCCATTATCGAAGGACCTCTTATCATCTAAAAATTAATATTTTACAGTTTAGATTATAAAACATGTTTATTAATCTTTTAAATCCTTTGAATAAAAAAAAGTCTTGATAATTAAATCTGTCAGTGATCAATGAGGCTTTTTATCCAGTGATAACATGACCTGTTGACATATTTTTGGAAGTCTTGCAGATTGCAACCAACGTTGTTGCGAAATCTATCGTCTATTGGAACTCAGTGAAATATAAACTATGAATGCATGTGATAAGAGTGAATCAAATGTGTAATAACACAAAGAAAGAACTAACAAGAAAAAGAAAATATGAGGAATGAAACCAAATAATACAAGGTTGCATTCTCAAAAACTATCAAAACATAAACTCACATATGACAGTCAACTATTTTTTGTTCTTGGCTTTCCTGACTTGGTCCGCTTTTGTTCTTCTTGGCTTTCCTGATTTCTGCTTCTTGTATTCTTCGTATGATTGTAGTGATTGTTTTGTTCGGTCCAACTCAGTCCTTAACCTCTCGTTCTCCTTTATGTCATGAAGAAGAATGAAATGTTCACGTAGTTTCTTGTTCACCTCATTTCCATCGATTGAAATAGGCTCAATACTAGATGATGTTGAAGACACATTTCCTCTTTTCCTCTTGCTATTTGACTTTCGCATGTCACTTGTTGGATTAAATGCCTCTTGTTCAAGTGATAATTTCATGAAGGCCTGTTGAGGAGTAGTGGAGAGGAAAACTTGGTTCTGAGCAGTGTTCATGGTCGATATGCTTGAAGCAATTGTTGAAACAGTTGGATGATAATGTCTGGATAGAAGATTAACTTCCCAAAGGACTGAAGCAAGTGCACCACTTAAGTTGGGATCTGTGGCATAGGGCTGATATTTCTGTACATCAATGGGGCAGTAGGAGAGATTATAGATTGGTCAGCTGAATGAGCTAAGGTGCTTCTGTCAAAGAGGCTACCTCAAAAGTAAAGAAGTATTAAACATGGTACACGAGGTAGAACTATGTAACGTGAATAACACATTTATAAATAGTAGCAAACACCTTGTCAAGAACAGCACAAGAACATTTATCATTAAAAAATTGTAGTATGATAGCTTACCGCAATGGAGCCTGAAACTGAGCCACCACCAGCATCATTTTCTAAAAGATTTCGGCACTTCACATTTTTCTGAAGAAGATGCCTTACTGTTACCAAGGCTGCAAAAGTATTATACAAAATAAGCAGAAACTAAGGCATAAGAAAAACATAATTTAGCAATTGAAATGAAATAAGTAGATAACTGCAAAGTAAATTACCAGCCATAGATTCTGCAGATCCAAAGCTTAATGAAAATGTGGCCAAGCGTTTTACAAATGCAGCAGCCTTTTGCATGTCATGTTGTCTATCATCACATAACATGATCTTCAATGCTTCAGCTAAGACTTCGCCTTCATCCCTGATCCAAAGTACCAGACACACCTTAAACATGAGATAATTTATGAAGCTGGGACCAACATATCTAAAAATTTAAATCCGTTCAGCAACTAATATGATTTACGATTTTCAAATAAATAAATTTAAGGACAGCATATTTTGTACCAACCTTCCAGGCCTGTACTCAAGTATGAGATTGTAAAGCTGGACAAAAAATTCTTGTAAATCAACATTCAGGGCATCAAGATTGATCCTCATCACCTTAAAAGCAACAATGCAGCAGCGGAGGCGTTCGGATACAGTCAAAATTTTTAAGTTCTGGGAGGAATTATCATTGCTACCTCCAGAAGCAAGCTTTTTCAGATATTTCATAAGATCTCCAATGTAATCTAAGTCGATTAGATGAGAAAATTTTCCTAAACCATTCAGACATGGAGCTAGCAATGGGTGCGCCCTAGATGCCTCTGGAGTAGTGCTGGTATTTTCTTCAGAACTGAAAGACAAAATGAACATAACCAGCCAGCTAGATAAGAAAAAAAGTCAAAGGACACAACAGATTGAAATTCATTATGATCTGATTCTTTGGAGGTTAAAAAGTTTTTGTTGACATTTATGAGGCTGTGAGTAGTTAAACAGGCCTCATTGAACTTAAGATTGACATAGAAGATAGATACAAACAGAAGGCTTCTCTCAACCTATGCAATCATATAAGCAATAATATTGAGCTTGTTAGCAGTATATCTGGAGGCTAGTTGAGAAGTAAAGCATAAGACAAAGTGCAAAAAATATCTTAGCTTACCAACAAATGACACTTTAACATCATATAAATATTTTTTAAAAGTAGTCCAAAAAAAATGTTTCCAAAGTAGCCCCCAAAAAAATATATGTTTTAAAAGTATCATACCTGGCCACTGTCAATTGCATAGTATGTCTCAAGATGCGGAAATATGTCTCAAACACGGCAGAAAGAGTCTCTGACTGCATCCTTCGCTGCTCTGTAGCATCTGATGTAAAAGCAACTGCCTTATAATCAGCAGCAACCTGTGCAAAGCACATAAAGATTACATGTTAAATTATCAGCAGGGAAAAAAACAAAAGGAAAAAGAATTCAACATCAAAACACATATAGCTCTTATGGGAAGAAAAATACCTCTTCTTTCATCTTTGTCATCAATTCTTTCTTCCTTTTCTTTCTGTCACTTTCTTGCAGTTGCCTTGACTCCTTGGTATCCTTTCTTTTTTTATTTTTCTTATTTTTAACTTTATTATCCTCCTCTGCTGCTTCTGACTTACCAAGGTCCTCATCAAATGACAAAGACATAAACACCTGAACATGCATTGTCAAAGGAAAAGGGGATATTAATGGAAAACACAGAAAAAAATTTATATTAAAAAAAAAATCCTACTCGTAAGTATCAAAAGGGAAACATTTCCTCTAAAGAATAAAATTTCAAAAGACTAAGACTTATACTAATTGGCAACAGAAACTATGGTCAGACCTTTTCTATGTGAATAATGTTTACCATTGCAAAAATAATCCTCATGAAACATAATAGTAGCATAAAATATTAAAACATATTCCTCCAGTCATGAGCACACTTGCAAGTGATTGGACATGCATTCCGTATAACTACACCAAAGATCTTTTTCTCAGTCAAATTGTTTCCCAAGTTTGCCAAAAAGTTAAAACAGGAACTTAAGAACAAATTTGCAGTGGGATGCAGGGTGAGGTATCATAAAGTACCTCTACAGAATCAGGGTGCAGATCACAATTATGAACTTTCACTTGATCTGCAATCAACCGAACAGCCTCCACAGTAGCTTCACCACCATGCTTTCCCTCATTTACAAACAGTGACTTAATAGTTGTACAACAAAGTCTCCTGTCAACAATTAGCAGACAACTTTGTTGGATGAGAACCAAATAATTGTAGTAATATCGTCCAGCAGCCAAAGTACAATACATGGTGAGCATCACTGACAACCCCTTGGGCAAGATTGGGAAGAAAACAATGGGTTAATTCATCAAAGGAAGTGCTCTAGCTATGTTGAAGGGCATGTTAATATTGTAGAGTTATCAGGGAGTTTCATTTATTGGTCTTTCAATCTTTCAAAATTTATGGGCTAGCAATGTGGTTAAATGGCATAAAAGTAGAACAAAAACATTGCTTTACAAACAACCTAGAGAGCAACTACCATCCCAATAGAGTGTTACAACGGTGAAATTGATGAAATAAATGGCCAGATAGTTGAAGGATGAATTACATCTTGAAATACTGGAGCATCAATAAAGTATAACCTTATAACATCATCTGAGGAGCCTATGTTTCTGACAACAGCATCTAACAAGTTTTCACGGAAGTTGAAGTGAGGAATTGCATCAAGTAAAGTGCAGATACAGCGAACTGCTACATGATGAAATATTGACTGCTTTTCTAAAGCTATCAACCTCTGCAAATATACCTGTTGTGTTTACAAGAAATGTGAGGGGGGAAAGAGAAAAACCATGCTACAAGTACAAGTTAAAGCAACACTAGAAACAGTAAGATTAAGCATTACAAATAAGTAATATCTTCTCAAAAACCACTGTTTCACCTCAATTCAATTTTTGCATAGTTTTCAAAAATTAGATTTTAGAAAATAGTTTTCAACAAAGAAAATGAAAACAAAATAGCCCTGGTATTCTTTGCCAATTTGCTCTCTAGAAGTAGCAACAACTTTGAACAAATAAAAATACATTGGGATTACACATAAATTCAAATTCATATAAATAATGGCACAAAACATGTCAACCCATACCTTGTATGCTGACAATAGTGTCGATTCATAGTACCTCATTTTCTTAACTTCCTTGGAAACTTTCATTTCTAACTCCTTTTCAGTAGGAAGTCTTATTCGATAGCTGTATTACACATTGGGATGAGTAGGGGAGAATTAGAATGCAACACAGGACAATATATATATATATATATATATATATATAAGAACATATAATGGGCAGTGGCAGGACAAAGGCAAGGTTTTTACCCCGGAATAATGTCTTTGAAAACAGCCAACAAGGAAAGCAATCCTAGTTTTACTATAGAAGGATCACCATCTTTACAGATTTGTAACATCTCTTTCAAGGACTTAATATTGGCCTCTGGATCTGCAAGCAGTGCCATTCCAATCTCAGCCAGCTTATGCTTTTTGCTTTCAAATGCATCTTCAGCTGTAAGGTCTTCTTTAACCTCTGCCTAAACAAAGAGAATAGTTTGAACTTTCAGACAATGACCAAGAATGAAAAAACTATAATTTTATCACAAGTGCAATTCTATCAGGTAATACCAAGACAGCCTCTTGTTTAGTCTGTTGAACTTCCTCAGGTTTAGCTAACTCCTTCCCCTGTTTCTTTGCCTCTTTTTTAATCTTCTTAAGCTTTGCCCTACGTTCAGCTTTTGTCAACTTAATTATGCTCTTATCTGCACTGCCAACATCATCATCCTTTTCATCATTTTCTGCTTCTTTTGGACCCTGCAAAACTGCATTGAATAACAACATTAATCATTCTGATTTGCAATATAAGTCTTTCGAACCAGGTTGAAATCAAAAAACAAAGAGAGAGACAAAGATACATGTTCGGTAATATAGCTCTCCATCCAAAGTTTTGACAGGAAGAGCATCAACAGGATCAACTTTAACAACACCCTTTTCATTTTCTTTACGCTGCAATGTTCTCCTCCTTCGTTTTTCATACAATTCCTCTAAAGTATCTTCATTCACACCCTCTACTCGAGTAACTTGCCTGCATGCATATACCCAAGTTGGTATAAAAAAATCTTTACATAAGCTGCAAGCTAATTTTCTGTTAATCTTCATCTTATGTTGCTGCAGTATAACTAATTTAAAATTTTCAGCTGAATTTAAAGAATGAAACTTTAAACTAGAAAAAAAAAATCTGAATTTCTTACTAACTCAGACGAAAATCACAACTAGAAGCTGAGTATTCATTGCTCCGCAAATTTGCAATTTTAAGAAATTCGTAAAGAAAATGAGTGTTTGAGATAAATTAAAGAGTAAATTTACGGACTTGGTAATGGATTCGGTGTCCAGGCGAGAGACGAAGCCAGCATAGTCACGATTCTCGTCGACGAACTCGAGGTCCTCGTCGGAAACCTCGATCTCGTCCTCTGATATTTCCGGAGGAAGCTCCGGCGGCAGAATTATCTGCTGTTTCTTCTCCTTCGCCTTGCTCTTCCCCATCCCTCAATGGACCAAAACCGACACCGTCAATGGAAGCCGTAACCTTCTCGTCAGGAAAGGGATTCGCGAATTTAGGGTTTAGGGTTTTACCAAATGAAACATGCCAAGTTCAACTTGGGCCTAATGGGTTGGGCTTCTGTGCCTGTGGGGCTAGGGTTGTCTTAGAATTTGGGGAAAGATTATGAAAGGCTTTTTATTTTCTTTTTGTTTTTTATAAGAGTAAAGATATATAGGACGAAAAATTTAGGACTTATAATGTGATATAAAATATGTTATTAAATGAATTAATATATAGAATATTATGAGTTTTAATAAATTGAAAATAGTTAATTATTAAATAATATTGGATTCAACTTTTAGTTTTCCTGTTTATTTTTAATAATCATAATTTGACTTTTTAATCTTTTAGATATAATTTTTTTTTAAAAAATAACTTATATGAACAGTAATTAAAAAATTTCCTATATAAAGTTCTTATCGAGTATTTTTAAATGATTAAAAAAATTAATTATTATTTATGTAACATGTTGAATTTTTGTTTAAAATTCAAATCTAAAAAGTCAGAATGTCAAAATAAGATTACTAAAAATAAATGGATAGAGTAATATTTTAAATGAGTAACTAATATTATATCATTAATCTCAAATTTTGGTTACATTAAAATTGTTCATTTTATCATTATTCTTTTAGTAATTGTTGACCGGCTTTAATTATTTGGGAGGTTTAATTTATCAATCTAAAAATAGTTAATAATTAATACTATCATTTAATTTAATAATTAATAATAATAATTATTATTAATTTAAATAGTTTTATTTGTTTAATTAAATGAAATTGTTAGCAAAAACCCTATAACAAGTTTTTTTTCTTTTTGGACATGGTGAAATTATGAGAAAGATGAAATTTTTTCAAGCAATTGATGAAAATCGAATTCTTAACTTACTCAACCCGAGTGTTTAGACTTAGAAACGAATTACAAGAACCAAAAACCTAGTTCCTATAACTAGTTCTTTATGTGAAATATAATAAGAAAAAGAAAAATTATATTTATATTGTGCTGTTTACATGAAAAGAGGTATTCAACGTGTGATAAATGTGTAACACCTCAGGTGCAGTGGAAAATGCGGCTGAAGGCCCACATTATTATGGTTGCGGTTCAAACCTTATCTTATGAATGTTCATGTAGATATTTCTAGTTTATTAGTAATTAATTAGGCTAATGCTAACCTCACATTGGTGAGTTGGTCATTACTAATTATGATTGTTTTGAAATTGCATCAGATTCATATCATATATTCCATGTGTAATAAATGTAAGCGGGTAATGTTGTTGAACTGATTTTAATGATTGATGGTAGGGAGTGAGACCTAAACCTTTTTCTACATCTTCTGTTGAATTATACACCCCTAAAATTTTTGGCTTTTGAATGAAAATTTCTAACATAGACTTATTTTATATAAATTCAATGCTTGAGAAGCCGTCGGTGACTTACTGACCGTCTACTTTCATTGCAAGAATATTTTTATGTAAGTCGAAACGTGGGGTTTAAGTTCCATCCTCATATTTAAAAAAATTAAATTAAATTAAATTTAATGTTTAAAACGGGTGAAAGCCAACTGGACCTGTGGTCCAATTGGTTGGCCCCCAAGCTTTAGGGCTTGGGTGAAGCGGAGATCAGGGTTTCGAACTCTGCTACCGCCGTGAACTCCACCAACTTGCGACTTAATGGTCGCGCGCCTCAAATAAAGGAGTGGAACGTTCACTTTCTTAAAAAAATTCCAGCTGCTAACAAACTAACTCTACTAACTTCCTAACCATCTACCTGGTCAAAAAAAAAAAAAAAGGTGAAAGTAAGTATAAGAAAAGGAAATAATTGCAGATAATGAGATTTGTATCACTTATCATAATTTTTTTTATTTTGATCGTATAATGAAAAGTAATTACTTTTTATTTTTTATCTCATTTTACTCACATATTATATAATTTTAATTTAAAATTTTTTAATTTTAATAAAAAAAATGACTATCAAATTATCTAAGCTCGTTGTGTGTCACCAACCATAATTAAACCGAAGAAAAAGAGAAACACCAACTTGAGTTGATAGAAAAATAGTACAAATTTTCAGGACTCCGTGTGCTTTATTTGTACTAAACATAAAAAAAAAAATAAAAAAAAAAAGGCAGTGTAGAAAATTAATTTATAGTTTTATGCAGATGGGACTTTTTGCCTAGTCATTTTCGTTTGTCACAAGTGTCTTTACAATACCCCTACATTTTAGTTTAATGTACGTACCAGCGTGCATATTAATTAAGGCTACATTTTTCTTTTTCTAATTTTCTTAATTAGCAGTACGTTTATTGAATGAGGCCTTGGTAGTTCAATTGGTATAGAGTGCTAATATAAAAAAAAGATCACACTTGCTTATTAATGATTTAAATAATTTAATAATAAATTTTTTAATAAAAATAAAAAATTTTAAGTTTAAATTACATAATATATAATTAAAGTAAATTAAAGAATAAAAAATTATATTTTATTATATAACTTAAAATAATAAAAAAATCACACTTCTATAATATATAGTGCTAATTATTATGTATATTAAATAAAGTCTTAATAGTTCAGTTGGTATATCTATAACACTATTGTGCTTTTATGATACAGGTTTAATCTCATGTTGTCCTTACTTATAAAGTAAAACTTTTTGTTTCAATTTATTTGTTATTTTGGTAAATCTATTTAATAACCTTAATTATTTTATTTCTTTCAAAATTTCCAAAAGATAAGAATATTTAAAGATTAAGTTTACCAGTTTATTATTTTGAATGAAGGGAGTATAAAAAGGAAAATAAAAAAAAATTGAAGAAGAAGAAGAAGAAGCAGAACATTGAACTCCAATGGGAAGTTAGGTATTCAACTTAAAGACTATATGCTAAATTAAATAGCCATTGAATGTGAGTTAGGTACATTAATTAATGTGTCTAGTAAATGGCCATAATCAATTAGCCTCTGATGCAGCAAATCAGAAATTATATGACCAAGTGTAGGTGAATGCAGTTTTCAAACATTTATGCTACGCAACCATATTTCTTTAGAACATCACTATCCCATTGAGCAACCTGATAAGTACAGACACTCTTCACATTTTGGAGATTGGGATCATCCCTTCCACACTCAAAATGTCACTCTCATCTTTAATTCAGTTTTCCATTCACAGTCTCATTTTTCGGTTGGATTTCTAATCTTGCTTTTGGGTTGATTGGATTTTCAAATTCTTCATAAAAATTCGTCGGTCTTAATTTTGACCAGAATAAAACTCGCAAATGTTATTGTATGTGTGATTGGCATATTCCTAACTTATTTTAATATTCATCGTTTTATATTTATCACATGTGATATTTTTAATAACGTGACTTTAGTCAAATCTTATTGTTTCTCAAACACTCTTTTTTATCTTCACATTATGTTATTGTTATGCTTTAATCACAAAATCAAATAAAATAATAATTATTGAATTTATTAAAAAATTTCACTAAAATATGTATGAAAAACTTATTTATTTTAATGCGATTCACGCTTTTGTAGATAATGAATCGACTGATATAATAAAGATATACATAACATATCACTCTTATAATGCTATAATTTTATAATAATATTTTATGAATCTACATTATTCATGGAGTTATCTAAATCAAAACACTTTCTTATCCAAAAATATTTTGAAAATAGAGTAAGGTAAGAAACTAGGAGAATATGAAAGAACTTTTTTAGTTGAGTAAAAAGACATTTTATTTATAGAACTCATAGTCATATAACTCCTATTTATAGGTGAATGATAATAATAAATTGAATAATTATTATGAAATAGTGTGCCTTTAAATATGATAATTAATCTATAATAACTAATTTGATCAAATTCTTTAATGAAACAATGAATTCAATTTATAAAATATATTATTTTATTTTTTATTAATAAAAAATTTGTTTCTTTCTTTTTGTTTCTTTCAACGGAAATATACTATTAAAAAAACAAATAAAAAACAATATATATATATATATCAAAAAATTATGTTACAATTCGTTCTATAATAAATTGTAACCATCATCATTATTCAAAGGAGAGGCCCTGATATATACACAGTTAAGGCTGCTGTAAATTTTTTTCAGAAAAAAAAAAGGCTGCTTTAAATTTATTACTAGAATAGTCTTATTAATATATTTTTTGCCCATATCATTTTATTAAGAGTATTTACAGAATTGATTGAATGCAGTTAATGAGTGGTTGGGCATCTGATTGACCATTCTGGTTTGTCTTTTAATAAGAAAAAAGTTATATTTATTAGAATTAAAGGGGAGGGGAACATAGAAGGTTGGAGTTTTTGTATATAGCGTGGATGTGAAACAATGCGAAAGTAAATCCATAGAAATTTCAGGGCATTAAGTTGGCAGTCAGAAGTACTATGATTTCATATCTAGAGTAATGTATCTTCTTCAAGTTTCGTTGCATTATTGAAGATTAATTGGGCTTCTTCTGAAGCAAAATTTAAGGATGAGGTTGTATTAATGCTTTAGTAATAGTTTGGTTTAGATAGGAAGTGAACCACGCAATAAAATCATATCATATTAAAAGTTTTGTTGTTGAGGATTCTTAAATTATAGAGAAAGTTTTATTATTAAAGACGATTCACATTAAAAACATTACTAGTATATATTGTTTTCTTTTTTGTCCTTAAGATATACTATTGGTTTAATTGGGGAAAGAATAATGATAATTGAGATTTGAGACAATAAAATAGGACGAAAATAGAGGGCGAACATGAGATGGTAACCATCTCAGCAAAATATTATTTCAAAGAGGGTTTCATATCAGTAAGTCATGTCATTAGTCTCCTAAAATCATTTTGTGTATTCATCCTCCATATCATCATCCTCAAGAAAATAATGAAAGTCTTGACAGGTTAGGAACACTTAAAAAAGGAAAAATAAGATAATTTAATTTTAAAATACTTATCATTATTAGATTAAGGAGGGGCCTTTTGATAATAGAAAAAAATTTATTCCATCTAATAGCTGGTATTTCGGTAATTGGATTTAAATTCAAAGCTAAAAATTCCCATTTTAATTTTCATAAAACAGG
>BPVZ01000082.1:1047919-1065580 GCA_020521535.1 Rubroshorea leprosula
ATATATATATTGTAATATATTTTTAAAATAAGAGTATATTTTAATTCAATATATATTGTAATATATTTATTAAAAATAATTATTTTTTGGTATAAGGTTAAAAGTTAATAAATTTAAAGAAGCAATCATATATATAAAATGTAAGAACTAATTGAATCAAATTGTATTTATATTATATTTTAATAATTAAATTGAATAAATGTAAAAAAAATATATTAAACTGATTGTATATTAATTATTTTTTTATTATTAAAATTATAATATTATACGTATATATCTTGTACGTCTTGGTTCACTTAAATTTCACAGGACTAGGCTTATATATATTTATACAATTTGCAGGTAGAATATATATAGTTTCCTAACGTAATTACACATCATACATATATTGTCATCTCCTTCATCATCGGCATCAATATATATCTTATTTTAATAAATCTTCGAAAACGCACGAATGTATATGTATAGTGCAATGATTGGTACATCCTATATTTCAACACTCGATTTAACACCCTTAAGTTTAGTCATTAAAAAATCATTATTTTTTAGTTTGAAATTAAAAACAAATAAGTATAATGATACAATCATGCACACAAGATACAAAAATCGACTAAATTGATTATATTTATATTATATTTTTAATAATTAAACCGAAAAATATTAAATCAGGTGTTGAACCGAAAGGTGTACCAAATATTTCTCATATGTATATTAATCCATTCATGCGCAATGATGCATGCGCACATCCATTTGTATATGATATAGGGCTTGAGCCCGTCTCTCTTACATTGATATTGATTCTAAGTAAGTTCATAGGACACAAAAAAGGCAATGAAAGATATATTATATATAAAGCAGGGACTCTTAGCATTTAAAAGCAAAATAATAAAATATACATGGGATTGGCGTCAGTACTTCTTTTAGTCTTATCCTAAATTGATGAACTTATCCAAAAGATCATCAACGGGGAACAGTAGGAATAACACAAGAATGTGGACTCATAGACCCCACAATTGAGAAGTTTCCGTAATGAAATTTTCATTGATTAATAAAGTCTGAGAAATGATCTACTACTTCCGACATTGGCTGCTCCAACAAATCTTGGAGTTCCCCACATATTTGATCAAATAAACCTGCATTTTCCGCTTTGATATTGATGTAAGTTTCGTCATGAACTGCAGAATCAATTTGTCCAGCAGGCAAGTCTTTCAGTGACGTTGTTGGTGGGTGCAACACATTATCAGAGGATAGAGTATCCTCAAGTGATAAATAGAGTACGTTGTCGGAAGATGAAGTATGTTCAAGAGAGTTATTTTGCTTGGCTTCATCATCATCACCACCACCACCATCATCATCGGCAGCAGCAGCAGTTGATGAATTCTCCATCGCCAGTTTCTTCAAGTGCGTGTTCCAGTAGTTTTTGATTTCATTGTCTGTTCGATGTGGCATTCTTTTCGCAATTGCAGCCCAACTACAACCAGAAAGAAATAGAGATTGATGGAGAACAAAATTAATGCTCATCTTCTATTTAGATTTTTTTAAAAATAAAATAATCATATATCTCTGTTTTTCTTGCTAACCTATTTCCCACATGGTCTTCTGCAACTTGAGTATGGTTTCTTCTTCTTCCTTGGTGAAGTTCCCATGTTTTATGCCCGGCCTAAGGTAATTCATCCAACGAAGCCTGCAACTCTTTCCTGTCCTAGAAAGGCCTGCAAAATTCATCAAGGGCATAGATCTTTAGTTCTCTCTCACACAAACTTTAAAATGAAACTTTAATTGTGTAAAAAAGATCAAAAGCTATCATATACCAGCATATTTTGGCATTTCATTCCAATTCCAAATGCCATATCTCCTTATATAAGCTAACAACTTGTTATCTTCTTCAGGTGTCCATGTTCCTTTCTTCAGAAATGGCTTCTCAAACTCAAAGGAAATCGGATAACTCACCATGAGCGATCTCTCTATATCCAAAAATAGTACTAATAATTAGCAGCTGAAAACAACATATATACTTCTTACTTGATGCTCATCTTACCTATATATACAAGACGAAATATATTCGTCACCAAATTTGTCAAAGTCAGCCCCAAACATATATGTTCCTTCCAGGATCTATCAATGCTTACATATATTAGTTAGAAGCTTCCTTACACTATTCTCTTTCCTATGCAAATTGGGATTTTTAATTTCAAATTAAAATAGCAAAAAGACAAACTAATATAACCCAAGAATCGGTTAAAGATCAATTACAACAAGAGCATAATGATGGGGTAAATGTCGATGACAATTGCCTCGCAAGATGGGCAGGGGTTCTTAATTGTGAAACTGGCAAAGTACCATTCAAGTACCTTGGTATTCCTATTGGAGCAAACATGAAAAAGGCAGAGGCCTGGAAGGTTTTGGTGGAGAAATTTACAAAAGGGCTATCCACATGGAAATATCGACTTTTATCTTCTGGCGGAAGAATATCCTTGATTAATTCTGTGCTTTCTAGTCTCCCAGTATTTTTTATGTCCATGTACTTAATGCCTAAATGTGTTGTTAGAATTCTTGATTCTATTCGAAGGGGGGTTTCTATGGGGAGGGAGTGAGGAGAGGAAGAAAATATGTTGGGTAAGATGGGAATAGGTGTGCAAGGAGAAAAAAATTGGGGGGTTTAGGCATTAAAAATCTTAGAACTTTCAACCTTGCTTTGTTAGGAAAATGGTGGGGTAGAATAGCTAATGAAGAATTTGGGGGTTATGGAGACGGGTTGTTGAGAATAAATATGGAGTTAGAAATAAAAGGTGGGTGGCATGGATGAGTGAGGGGACACATAAAGGATCTCAGTGGTGGAAAGATCTATGTCTTATTAACGAGCTAGGTGGGGAGTCAGGGGGTTGGTAACTGAATGGCTTTAGACTAAAGGTAGGGTCTGGGAATAAGGTCTCATTTTGGGAGGATGCCTGGAGTGGAAATAGTAGTTTGGTTGATTTATTCCCAAGACTTTTTTGTATTTCTGCAGATAAAACAAAAACGGTGGCAGAGATGGGCTCATGGGAGAATAATTCTTGGGCATGGGATCTTAAATGGAGATGACAACCATTTAGTTGGGAGGAGAAATTATGTGCCCAACTACAAGTTTTGTTACAACCACACAAACCAGATCTTGACAAGAAAGATCAATGGAGCTGGATAATGGAGAAGGATGGAGCATATTCAGTAAGGTCTGCCTATTAACTCTTATCTCAAGCATCAACTGATAAGGAGGACCTCAATTTCAAGAAATGCTGGAACCCTCTTGTCCCGAGCAAGGTATGTGCCTTTGTGTGGCAAACATTGCTTAATAGACTTCCCACTAAAGACAATCTGATAAGAAAAGGGGTTATTCATACTCCTAATGAAGCTTTATGTGGTTTATGTGGGGAAGAAATAGAAACAGCGAATCATTTACTTCTTAATTGCAAGTTTGCCCAATCTTTATGGTCAAAATGCTTTTTGTGGTGGAACTTAGAATATGTGTTACATTGTGACTTAAATAAAGCCTATGTACAACATGCCTGGAGTGGAAAGGGCAAAAAATTAAGAAGGTACTGGGAAGTCATTTGGTTCGTGATGTTATGAACTATTTGGCTAAGCAGAAACGAGCAAGTTTTTAAAGGAACCGTGGCAAGTGTGGATCATGGTTTTGAGCAACTTCAAGCAAGGGCTTTTCATTGGATTAATGGAAGAGGTGAAGACTTGAATGTCTCTTTCACAGACTGGTGTGCCAACCCAGGTGATTGTAGTAAATCATTGTTGGGTGGTAGCATGAGAAAGGGATAATTGGAGGGTTTATGTTGATTAAGAAAAGCAAAAACGCTCAATTTTCTTTAAGTCGACAATGAAATAGGCCACTTTAATAATATGTGGCATGCCAAATTAATGTATATGGGTTAGAATACTCCTTGTACTCTAAATAAATAAATTTTTTACCTTTCAAAAATAAAAAAAATATAACCCAAGAGTCAAATGTATTTCATTCGATATTTTAATGTTATTTTATGATCTTTAAGTATAGAAGAAATTAAGCATGTGTAAAATGTGAACGCAATCAGGAAATAGAAGTCTCGTGGAAATTAAAACGAAGGTTACATATGGGCACCAGTGGGTTAATCTTAAAATTTTTTCTTTGGTTAAATGCTAATTTTGGTCCATCAACTTTATAGTATTACTAATTTTTGTCCCTCAATTATTTTTTGTACTTTTTTATTTTTCAACTCTGAAAACTGTATAATTCTGGTCTTTCTATCAATTAAAATTGTTAACTCGGTCCATGTGCTATTTTTTATTACTTTTTTTAATGATGTGGCAAATTAAATTAGACCAAGAAGCTTATATGAGTGAAAAATTATGTCATGTCAAATTTCACTCACCAATTACCAAACTTCTCAAGTGGACTATAGACCCCACTTTTTAATTTATTCATTAAATTGTAATTACTTATTTTAATCAAAATTAAGATTCTAATTAATTTCTAGTTAAATCACAATTTTCTCAACAAATTTTCTTAACACCCAAACAAGATAATTTTCTTAACAACCATGACAATTTTCTTGGCAACCAAACACTTATTAATATAATATTTATTCCAAAACACTGATTGAAACCATTTTCTCAGCATCTAAACACCCAAAGTGTACAATTTTCTAGCAAAGCAAATGGAAACTCACTAAAAATTGCTCCTTTGCTCGTCTATCACTACTTCAATCTTTCCATTGCCTATGATGTTCTTTCCATCTCGAACATTAAAATCATTTAAACAATAGTTAGGGAATATGAAGTAAAAGGATCCCAAAAATCCCTCACAACCTGCAATTTGCATAAACTCAATTGCTCACTCTCAACAAATATTTAACAAAAAAAAAAAAGAGGAGAAATTTTGAACCTAGAGATTTGGCTTTCGACACCTAGTAATCTGGGCTTTGAACAAACTCAATTTAGTTCTCTCAAAACCCAACAATCTGGGGTTCGATCGAACTCAGATCTAGTTCTCTCGAAACCCATCAATTTGGGTTCGAACGAATCTAGATTTAGTTCTCTTGAAACCTAGCAATTTGGAATTCAAACAAACCCAGATCTAGTTCTCACACAATAGATAGTCCTCAACTTGTTCATTGCTTGTATTCTTCCAAAAAGTCCATATTTGGTTCACAGAACCCAAAACTTCAGATCAAATTGAAAGTGAGGAGGAGGTGGAGGAGAGGGAGTGTCGAAAAATGACCCAAAAGTCTAGATTGGTAGGTAGAGAACCCAAAAGGAAGGTTTGATTACATATCTAGGTTCAAGAATTTAGAAATTTAGGTACTCTTTGAACCCATAAACTAGGTTCTTTTTTAAGCCAAATCCTAAAAAGGAGAGGAAAAAGAGTATTGAAAAGAGGATGCCGAAGATGGAAAGGCAGTGGAGAAGATATGATGCCTAAAAAGGTAAGAAATGAATAGGAAAAATAGAAGGAAAGGGATGAAGAATAAGAGTAGAGGGTCATTTTGTAATTAAAAAATTTTCAATTTATTAAATAATTCATGTTTGTAATTTATTTTTCATCTTTGTGTGTGAGTCCCAAAGTTTCACATATAAGATTAATAAGACCAAGTGTTAGTCCAAGTAAGCTTATTTTATTGTGATGTGTAACTTCTAAGTAACAAAAAAATGCCACGTGTTTGCATTTAACAAAATAGTGGAGGGTTAAAATTGTGCAATTTTTAGAGTTAAAAGATTAAAAAATTACAAAAAATAGTAGAAGGATAAAAATTATGCAATACTATAAAGTTAAGGGATTAAAATTAATATTTAACATTTTTTTTTGTTTTAAAAAGACTATTAAATTCCAAAATTAATGGACACTAGCCGTACGTCCTCGAACTGGGGAAAAAAAGAATGAGCGAAGACCAATGCGGAATTTTTATTGTCCCCTACAGTTGAAAACACCCTTCTTTTTCATTTGATATCAATTTATTGTACTTAGCCAACAAAACTTTCCTTGAACATGATCCTTGAACACACGTTCGTCACACTAATTAGTTATATATATATATATATATATATATATGTAGTACTAGTCTACCAGACAGGATATATGGTCGTGTTCTCTCTTTATTTATTTATTTATAATTATTAATTCATTAGCACTTTTACGTGGCAATCGTTACATAAAAGAATTCCAACTAAAAACAATCTTATTTCTAGAGGAATATTGAAAGTGGAATCTCAAGCAATATGCAATATGTGTGGGTTATGTATTGAGAGTGTGGATCATTTATTACTGAATTGCATACATGCTTGGAAATTATGGACAAAATGCTTGAGATGGTGGAGTTTGAACTATGTTATGCGCTGCAATTTTGAAAAGGCTTTTCAGCAACATGTTGGGCTGCTAAAAAAAAAGAAGCAAAGCAGAGTATGGGAGATCATATGGTTTGCCGTTGTTTGGACCATATGGTTATGTAGAAATGAGTATCTTTTCAGAGACACTGTAATTAATGAAGAAAAATTACTCATTCTAGTTCAAACACGATCATATCATTGGATAACAGGGAGAGCAAGGCAGGTGAACTTTTCTTTAACAAACTGGATCATGAGACCAAGAAAATGCACTAAATGGTTTAAGTAGAGTACAGGGAAGCTGAATTGGGAAGATTGGTCTTGATTTTGTTTTTGGATTGCCAGTTAGGTTGAGAAATTCTTTTCGTGAGAATTTGATGTAAATGAGCAAGGTACCTCTTGTACTCCATTAATAAAATAATCTTTGTTGTTCAAAAAAAAAAAATAGTTGTTTAACTTTTTATACATAAGCTTAGCTAACTTTTCTTTTTTTTAGAGGAATTAGCTTACGTTTTTAATTAACTACTAACAAAAGAATAGCAATTTAAGGAAAAAAATTGTGTACAATATTTACTAAATAATATTTATGCATGTAGCATTGCAATATTTTTTTGTTACATAAAACTATTTAATAATAATTATATACTCTTATTGTCTCAAAATAATTATAATTTTTTATTTTAAATTTGTTTCAAATTAATTATCTTTTTTTTTTATTTTTTAAGCTAAATGAATATTTTTTTCTTACTTTAAATCTATTATTATTTCTTTATTTTAATTAATCATTCAACTACAAAATTTTTTTTATTTTTAGATTCTATTTTAAATATATTATAAATAAATATAAATATTGTTCTCAAATTCTTAATTTAAAAAAAATAAAAGAAAAAAACCTTTATTTGGGGAAGGAGGGAGTAATCAAAATAAAAATTATTTTCAAACATTAATCATAATATAAAAAGGCACCTGGCTACCAAAATCAAACGCGTAAAAGGGTAAAGTAATAACAATTCCAAACGAGTATTAGGAAATTAACCTTGCATTTTACCAAGTGTGTTAAAGGAGCCATGTGCGTTGGAAAAATTTTTTAAATCAAACTCCATCGTCATTGCTTGTATTTTCCAACTCGTGTTCACAAAAAAGCTTCCATACTAATTGATAAGAAAAATTGACTCGAAGTCAATTTTTTTGAATTTTCAAAAAGGATCATAATTCCTCAATTAAGGTAACATTTTCCACCGGCAACGCCCCACAAATGTTCTTAAGTGTATATACATCAAGAAAATAGCTGTTTTAATTTCACATTGCATACTAAAAAATAATATCATCATCAAATTAAATTTGGAGAGAGTAAAAACGGTGAAATCTAGAAGCTAGGAGTACTGTAAAAGGGCCAGGGGAAGCGTCTGTGGGATCGATTAGTTGATATGTATATATGGATGAACCGGCCAATTATTTGTAAGAGATTTAGTTCTATTAACTTCATTAATTAATTAAGGAAAACATGATGCTAACTAAATTTAAAGAGCTAATTGAGCCTCATATCATGTTGATGATGTATCCCATCTTGATTAACTAATCGAAAGGGATTAATTTCTCAAATGGAGCTAGCTAGCTACATAGCATGGACTAAAGGCTAAAGTTACGTATTGTGAAAATTGAGCATGTTAGTTTTAGCATAAGATTTGTATTCAATTTAAAATTTATTAACAATAAATAAAATGATTTTTCTTATATTTAATTTACACACTTCTTTTTTTATTAATTTATTTAATATAAGATTTTTTCATTTAACACATATTTCCACATTCATATATATATATACACACACACTCTTTAAACGCTCATATAATTAACACCTTTAGGAAAAAAGAGCCATAGCTGCATCTACAATGGATGAAGTCAGAAGCTTTATGTCTTTTTTCTTTTTTTTTTTTTTTTTGTGTGTGTGTGTGAATCAACTAAACCGATCCTGCCATTACAAAGTGCAGTAAAGAGAAAATCATCCCAAAGTAATCGTTGATATCCTACAGGCTTCCGCTGGAGATGAGAACCAGTGTTCCTTCCAGAGAAGCTTTTTGTCGTGATTAAAGACAGGGAGTTCATGGAAACCCAGTTTGCATACCAAATCTTGATCGTGTTCTAACTCAATGGGGAAAGAATCCTTATATATTGGACCGATAAATGGGTATGAAACTATAACATGCAAATCAGCACATCAAGTTTGAATTTTTACTAAAATCATAATCATCATTAGCTAAATGTAAGGGAGAAAATGGCTATTTTTTTTTATTGTTAACGCTATATTTGACTTAGCTATTGGAGAATAGTTGATAGTGTCCATTTCTAGCAAAGGTATTGCTTGTAATTTGAAATACTTTTTTTTTTCTTTGATCAGCGCAGGAAAAAGTTTTATTATTCAGAATAATACAAGGGGTTCTTTTGCTCATGACAAAGTATTTGGCTTTACATCAAACAAATTTTACCCTAGATCAATTTAACTACATCTTCAAGGATATCCAAAACCAAACAAGCATATCACAGCCTCATCAAAAATTTTCTGAAAAGACTAATTAATGCTCTAAATCTGTTGGATTAATCTTTGTTAAAAAAACTTTTGGGGGAGATTGCAAAGTTTTTTATGCATGATTTGGGTAGTATAGTAGCGAAGGAGATGGAAGCATCTATATTCCTTGTTGTTTCTTGTTATTTATGGTATTGGAGGAATACTAAAGTGTTTGAAAATTTAGGGAATTTTGGGGAGAGACTACTGGATGTTGTACAAACTAGGTCATTTTTGTGGATTAAGAACATGATGGATGGATGTGTTTTTCTCTTTTTATGAGTGGTAGGTTAACCCGGTTGAGTGTGCTATAGCTATGGGAAGGCATAAAAGTTTACCAAAGATGTTTCATAAACAGCAACAGGCATATGCATAAGATGGACTAAAGCAAAGGTGTGCTTTGGATTTGCTTGAGAATATGACTGGAGGCTTGTTTCAGTGTTGTGATTGTTTGGCTTTTTAATTTGTTTATGGGCATGAGTACTCTTTGTGCTCCATATAATAAAATTTTATTTTGCTGATAAAAAAAATTAAAGCTCTGAATTTGTTGGATTAAACTTTGCTAAAAAACATAAACCTTCCTAGGGATTTTTAAACCATAAATCATGAGGTAAACCATCACATACCTTTGTTGATTAGAGAGAATAACTATTAATTGTTCCCCTAACTGCTAAATTAAAGTATATATTGAACTTTTAAGGGCTCACATGTAAGTGTGATTAGTTCCATATCAAAAAGATGTGATGAGAATTAATATGTAAAGTTAATATATACATAGATACGCATGAATCTAATAGGCTAGTATTTTGAGTTTAAGAAGACATCAAAGCTATGCATTGAGCATTATGCATGAGCTCTCGCCACCTGTTGTCACTTGATCAATCTCCCTAATAGTATATAGTGGATCCAACCCTTACGATTTTTCAGTGCTATTTGTTAATTAGGCTTTATTTTATAGCAATTTCAAAACAAAAAAAGAAAAAAAAAAAAGGAAAATTCATAGGTACTAGAGATCGATTTGGATACATATATCGAGAACGAAAATGTTTATGCAATTTGAACTGTGGCAGGAGACTCTCTATTTATTGAGAGTTATATGCTAATCAAGCATGATACATATATTGAGAAACAAGCATGATATAGCAGGATCATCATCAGATAGTACTTTTTGCCCTAAATTGATGAACTGACCCAAAAATCATCAACGGGATAGGCAGCATAGTTGGAATCACACAAGTTCGTGGATTCATAGAGCCACAACTGAGAAGTTGCTGTCATGAAATTCTCATTGATTATGGTCATCTGAGAATCCTCTACTGGCTGCTCCCACAAATCTTGGATTTCATCCCAATATATCTCAAGTAAACCTGAATTTTCCTCTTTGATAATATCATTTGTTTCCTGTACAGCACAATCATTAGCGTTAGCTCCAACTGGGAAGTCTTGCAGTGATGGTGAAGAGTGCAACACCATATCAGGAGATAAAGTATCTTCAAGTGAATACAGTGCGGTATCCGGGGATGAGGTAGTATGTTGTTCAGCTGAATTTTTCTCCTGCTTGGCTTCATGATCATCAACAGTTAACTTCTCCATCGCCCGCTTCTTCAGGCGTGTGTTCCACAGGTTTTTGATTTCGTTGTCTGTTCTTTTTGGCAATTTTTTTGCGATTTCAGCCCAACTACAGAAAGCAAAACAGAGAAGAAGAACAAAATTAACGCTCTGCCGCTGCTTTCTAGTGTTTATATATACAAGCAAGAATAGAAATTATAATCTTCTATTTATATATAGATGATTATTTATATATAATCTTCAATTAACATATGATATATATACACACACACACAAAACTAATTAGAATTGAAATTATATGTAATCTTCTACATATATAAAAATGATTTGTTGAAATGATTAATGATCTTGCTAACCTATTTCCCATGATCTTCTGCAACTTGAGTATGGTTTCTTCTTCTTCCTTGGTGAAGTTTCCATGTTTTATATCCGGCCTAAGGTAATTCATCCAGCGAAGTCTGCAACTCTTCCCAGTCCTAGAAAGGCCTGCAAAATTCAAGTGCTTCTAATTAATTAAGGACCAGATGGCCTGGGGAACATATACATGATATATACCCTAGCTAATTAATTATGAAATCGCTTTAGTTTCAACAAAATGATCCACAGAGGAGTTTCTTGATATATAATCCAGAAACAAGAACACAAACCTTAATAAAATGAGAAGAATTCAAAATTTGAAAACCAATTAAAGGCTATACACATATATGGGGGAAAATATATATGGATAAATATACTTACCAGCATATTTTGGCATTTCATTCCAATTCCAAATACCATATTTCCTTATATAGTCTGTCAACTTGTGATCTTCTTCAGCTGTCCATGTTCCTTTCTTTGGAATTGGTTTCTCAAAGGAAATTGGATACCTCACCATGATCTGATCTCTCTCTATATCTAAAAGACCGAGTCTGTGCTAATATTGGAAACAAGGTACTTGACTACTGGGTCTTCGGCTATATATATACATGAGAGCAAACAGGTTAGAAAAGATTCTAGACATCACCAAAACTGTCCGTAGTCTTCCCGCATCGCAGCCTGTTTCTTCCAGGATGTAGCAAGTCTTCTTAAAATATTAATTTAGAAGACTTCCTTTTCCCTAGGCAAGTTGGAATTTTTTTTAAAATTAAAATCAAAAAAGGACAACCCAATTAGCTTAAGATTCAGAAGTACTCCAACCATTCAACATTTTTTAATTATTTATGGTCGTATTCTATGTACAGTCGTTTTGAAAAAGACAGCACGTGTAAAATGTGAATGCTGTCTGGAATTCTCCTGGAAATTAAAGAGGCTTTTCCTTTCAACAGGGTAAAGAACAAGAGAAGACCATCTAAAGAATTTGCGTAATGCACTTTGTTTGTCCCTTAGCTGCCATGGACCCTTCTTATTCTTATATATATATATATATATATATATATATATATTTTGACAAGTATTCTTATATATATTTATTTATATATTTGAGGTTAATATAGCTATCCTTTTATGCATCTAATATTAACAAATATAATTGATAGATATATAATTACTATTAAGGGTTTTTTTATGCAATTAAGGTGTTCTTTGACCAACAAGTCAACATCACAAATAATGAGATATGGTTAGAGTAAACGGCTTCAACTCGTCTTGGCGTAAACAGTAAAGCTTCTGAGTACAGTAACTCAAGTCAAGGTCAATCTTTTGAAAGTTCAAATGGGAGCAATAATTCCTCATTTGCCAGCGCGGGCCCGCATTTACCAGTGAGGGTCCGCAAAAATGTTCTTCAAAAGATATACGTTGTAGTTGTTTTAATTTGATATTGCATACTAAATACTAATTAAGAGACTAATCAAGGAAGTACTAGAAATCTAGCTAATTACAAGGAGAGAAAGTGGGAAGTATTTAATTTGTGAATTGTGATGAGATGGACTTATGTATGAACGAACCAATTACACTATATATTAGTAAGAGACATATAATTATAATTATAGAATTTCTTTTTATAATAAGGCCAAAAGAAGTAAAAAGATATATATATATTTTTTAACATGACAATTAGGAGAATAAAATCTGTGAGACTTAAAATTGTAACTTATAAAAATTGATCTCTATTAAATAAAAAAATTTGATTGCCAGGCCAAGGCATAAGGATTGAAATAAAAAGATATTAATTTTGACATATGGTAGAACAAATAAAAAAAAACCGCATCTTGAATATATATTTATATGTGTGTGTATGTAGCCGAAAAAATTGGACTTTATAAGTCTTGTTTCACACATTAACATTGGATCCCATCTTGATTAATTAATTAGTAAAAAGCAGTTAATTTGTCAACTAGCACGAACCTAAAGGCTAAAGTCGCATATTTCTACATCCACATAAACTAAACCCTTAGGAAGAAAGAGCTAAGCTAGCTGCATGGTGGATGAAGTTAGAATCTTTATGTCATGACTTAGGGAGAGGAATTCCATGGACTTGAATGTCAATTTGTATACCAAATCCTTATATATTATAACTCAATGAGAAAAGAATATATTATTGTATATTGGACCGATCAATGGGTATGAAACTAAAACAAGAAAATCAACACGTTAAGTTTGAATTTTTTCTAAAATCATTAGCAAATTGTTGAGAGAATTGCTAGCTCATATTTTTTATGGTTGAATTGGCTATATTTGCTTGAAAAATAATGGAATCAAGGAATGCTTGAAAAAAACATTAACGATTCTAACCAAAAGAGCTAAACTACCTCCCAAACATTGATTTTGTAATCAAAATTCAAGAATTCAAATCATTGTAATAGCTAAGCCTTTCTTTTGAGAACTATAATTAATCCCACTCTTGTATTCATTTATATATCCTTGCAAATTCAAATCCCACTCTTATACTGATATTAGCTTATTTAATTAGTCTGTATTTATCTATGATCATGTTTAATTAAGGTTTATTATCTTGATTGATATATAGAGATTATAAATTAAATCTTAAACTTGTGATTAATTAAGGGTGACAACTCTACCATCAATCATATAGATTGATGGTAATTATTGTTAGTGAAATAAAGAATGCAATAAGACACCCAAACCTCCTCTCACAAAGGAAAGACTCTTTCTCCACTAACCACTTTTTTTTTTTTTTAATCTTTTATCGTGATGGTTATATCATCTAGACCGAACTTAATAACCACGGCTTCAACTAACCCTCCTGACCGTGTATTTTTGCATGAACTGCATGTAGTCGTAGCCAGCCATACCATCCACTACGAACGATTAAAATTAATGATGGCCAGTTTGTTGGCTAATTAATTAATTAATTAGTAGTACGTAGTAGGTGTTTTCAATGGAAGAGTAGGTTACAACAAACTAAATCAAACACGAGGTAATGAGAGCAGGGGGCATTCTTTATTCGATTAGTTAGTAATTGGTCGAAATTAAACGATTAAAAGTCAAAAACGAGTGAGGGACGTGTAATTTTCCTCTGTTGATAACGAGTGGATCACCCCATAATCAATGGTGGGTGTCACATAATCAACGGAGTAGAACAATTCGACCCCTATATCCCATTTGTTGGTGCATTCATTTTTGGAGAAAATGAATTAAGAAAACGACTTTGTTCATTTACAATAATGCCAAGTTCAAAAAAAGTCATCACTCTAGAGCAATTTTATACTAACAAATAAAGATTTTTTTCTTTTTCTTTTTACTGTAATATGGAACATGGCATCAGCACCACGCATGAAAGTCAATTAGGAGATAGAAAATTTTTCTGTGTGAAAATAATTTTTTTCTTTTTGCAGTTTGAAATGAACGAATTGCAACCATAGGATGTGGTTCTTCTTTCCCTTTCCAGTTTTCCATCTAATGGCTGCTTGTGGTTTAATAGACAAGTTTTTTTTTTTTTTTTCGTCTTTACAAATCCAAAATGTATAAAAGACAAAATATGTATATGTATATATATACATATATATATACCTATTAAATTGTATGTATGGTACAATTACTAAATTAAGAGTTTAATTAAGTTACCAATAATATTTTGAAATTTCAATATTAAAGAAAAGTCAAAAAAGTTTTAAGTCTCCTTGTGGATAATGACAACTTCTTTTTAAATTCTGTTTCCTGGAGGTTACTTCCAAGAGTTACTTTCCATGGGAAACCGGCAAAGTCTAGAAAGAAATTAAAGTAGGTCCATGAAGTATACTGCATACAGAACAATGAATCCAATAACAAATTAAGTACTAGGAAACGAATAAAGTTCAACCCTGATCCTTACTTTTGCCTACTAAATTAACCATTGTTCACGAAGAATTTTCGACATCTCACCCATTACTAAGCCAAAAAATAGTGTATCATAACCTAAACCATCTTTGGGTTTTCCTGGGGAGTAAGAGAAGATAGAAGGGAAGGTGTTATCTGATAAAAAATAGAGCACAACACTGACATTCTATTTGTGGAAGTGCCAACCTCACCAGCTGAAGAGATGAGCCCAATAATTCAGTATCCATGTAATTTAGCACTTAGAAGACATGAAATTAGAGTACAGATGTAATAATAAACATTAAATAACAGCTAATTAGACGATGGATAATGCACCGGTGCCAGTGTGGATTCTTTTCCAGCTATCCAGACACCTGTTTGGGACCATTGCACGTCTTCCCACTCCAGATTCTCCTCAATTACCTTTACAATCATAACAGAATCACAGTGAGGAGAGAACAAGCAAGCAACAAGGGTAGAAGGAAAAAAGAAACTGAACCTCAACTGTCTTGAAATGACTTACCTCAACGTGTTCACGTGGCAAGGGGATCCTAATTGAGCGCATGACTTTCTGGGGAAGGGGCTTCTTACAGCGAGACCAACGGGAAATATCAACCGTTGTGTCATCTGAGTCATTCTTTTCACCATTCATAGAGTGGGAGTGATGGTTCTGAGATTTCTCTGTCTCTGCTTCATGAGCTTGAGTTGCTGATGTGGTTTTTACCACTTTCTTCCAGTAAAACAGAGCTCATACCTTCAGATTTTCACAGATTAGAAATTCAGAACACCTATAAGTTGCAATATATTCACACCAGGAAAGAACTAACTACAATCTAAAAAATACCTGCATGAATGGGTCTCTAAATAAAGGAATTCACCCTTCTTTAAGCGTGCAGATGCATAAAGGGGCTTCTTGAGACCCTTGTCAGCAACTACACTAATACTATACCTTATCCTGTGGAAGTTGATGAAATGTGAAATCAATGAGCACGAGTGTATTTGAGTACTCAAGGAATAAACAGAAAATGTTGAAAAGGAAGAGAAAGATTGAAACAAACTTTCCCGCAGCATCCACCAACTTCAATTTCTAAATAGAGAAGTATTTGTGACTCCCCGTAAAAACCTTTGTTGCCGCAAAGCATTCTGAAGAATGAACATGCCCATGTTAGTTAGTTTTGTCAAATAAGAAGGCTTACACAGAATATTATAAAAGAAAAAAAAGAAGGTTTACACATAATCAAATCAAATTATAAAAGTTAAAACCATATCATTTTGCTGTTGGATTGAGAAATGTGTAAATACCAACAGAAAACATTCTGAAAATGCAAACAGCGTAAGAAAAGTTACGTTGTACAATTAATGGCCAGGATAAAATATGAAATGTGAATGGCATATAACCCAAGCATAGGAAAAATATATAAAAGCTACCAGAGGCCAGTGAAAAGGAAAAGAAGTGAATAAGAGTGGAAATGGGAAGGTTAGAAATAATCCAGTTGAGAGAAAATGCTATGGCGGTTTCGGGAGAATCTATTATACATCAGGAATGGCGATTTTGCTTTCCACTTCAACCATTCCGTCTCCGAATGCACAAAGCAGAGTACATGCTTATTCTTCGAAAGCTTCTTTTTTCTCTCTTCAATTTCTTGCTATATCCCAGGATACCCCGTCCCCCAAATTTGATTTGCCTCCATCACTGCTGCACACGCAATAGGACCTGTAGTCCTCATCGCCAAGGACTGCCTCAATGATGGGGATGCAGTAGCTACAGGAGAGAAGCGATCAATGAAACTCAGGTTTTCATGCTTAAGTTCAAGGCTTAATTGCCATATCAATGCATTAATTAAAAACCAATTAATAAAATTCTCACCATTCTGTAATCATGTTATTCATGTTCTTTCACTCCTAGGTTTTCATGTTATTCATGTTTTATCTCTCCATATGGAAGGTCTTTATTTGTTATGCTATTTTAATGTTTTAATTTTTTTTCTTTCTTTCAGTGGTCTCAAAATTTTCAATTTCAATTTATCCAGATATGAGATGCTTAGAGATGGAAAGCGTTGACGGTCAAGTGAACATATTTTATATTTTACCATTTTTGCATTGATCTATTTTATTTCCTTTGACAAAACAAGTTAAAAAAAAGTTACTAATTTATTTCTTTTTCTCTAGCGTACGGCATTTACTTTCGATATATTAATAATGTTATTTGATTTTCACTATGTTGATTTGTTAATAAATTAGCATGTTAAGATCTTCCACGTGAGATTTTGCATTTACTCTGGACCTGCAAATTTGGGACTTTAATGTGTTAGTTCAATGAATGCTGTCATGTCGCATTTTAAGCAGAAGACAACTCAGTTTCAGAAACGAAAAAGCTCAGTCCGGAGGCAATGGATGCCTGGAGAGGATCAAAGGATGTGGAAGTGCATTCAATGGTTAAATGAGAATTAGTTGTCTAAGAGAATGCATTACCCATTAATATGGGGCAAAGTATATTGCCCAGGTTATTCGAAGTTTTTATTTACTTTGTTCTCATTTTTGGAGGAGCAGTAGCTGAATAGGCCGTTAGGAGAACAATTTGATTTAGAAATGAATTATAATTGAAGATGTTGGGTAGGGAGGTTTATTTTCATTGTTAAAAAGGTTACAAGAGAAAAGGGGCTCTTTTAGCTGTTGCCTTCAGTGGGTAATACTTGACCTTTTTAATTTCTGAATTAGTTGGATTATATGGTGGATTGGAAGGAATCGAGTAATGACTTGATACACTTTGAGAATTGAGAAGTATAGAACATGAGAGTTGTTGTGATGGACTGATCATGAATAATCTTAGCAAAAATCCATCCGACCCATATCAACCTGGTCTTAACCCGAACCATAAGAAACGGGCTAAGATCTACATATCTCAACCCGTGATCCGTAGATAACCTACATTATCAACCCGTACGGGTCAC
>BPVZ01000082.1:1068439-1078790 GCA_020521535.1 Rubroshorea leprosula
CACTTGGGGCTATAAATACCCCTCAACTACCTCCGATGAAGGTAATTAATCTCTACGCTTCTCTCTCTGCAATTACTCTTTGAGAGCATCTCTCTCTAGAATATTGAGTATTGCTGACTTGAGCATTGGAGTGTTTCTCCCGGGGGAGCAGCCTCGGGATTTGCAGGTGTAGAAGCAGCTGAGGACTTCAACAGTGTTGGACTGTGAAGCTGCCTAAACATTTGGCGCCGTCTGTGGGAACTTGAACAAAAAGTTGTGTAGCTTAACCTGTTGGAAGACAAAATGGTTCGAACTTTTACAGGAGGTCGCCCCCCAAGAAATGAAGTGGACGAACAGGAGGACACTCAGCTGTCTGAACCCGGTTTGAATGATTTGGGACCAATGTCGAGGAACCTTTTCGTAGGGGGAGCAGAATAGGATCAGTTAAGTGGAACAGATGATGATGAAAGGACACCAACCGGGTACGCAACTCAGCCCGAACATTTCCAAGTTCCAACAGGAACAAGACAGAGACAACCCAGACCTGGCAATCTGCAACAGGAACGACCTCAAAGGTCAGCAGAGCCTGCTCGAACAACCGAGCTCGAAGAGAGAACCAGAGTTCTCGAGATGGCAATGGGTAAAATCCTTGCCCGCCTGATTTCGGATGACCCCCTGATCCCTTTGTTGAACAGGGATGCACAACCAGCTACGGTTGTTGCGACTCGAAACTCCCCCGCTCTAAGCAACATAGTAGTGCCGACCAGGCCAAGGGGAAGTGGGAAACTAAATAACGAGCCCTGCTTGTCCAAACATAGTGAAGAATTGATGAGAAAGAATGCAGACCTTGAAAGGCAGCTGCGGGACGTACAGAAGTCCATTGACGAGCTGAAAAGCCCCAAGTCGCACCAACAAACCCTTGATTTGGATAGTGCTCCACTGAACCTATCCATCACAGCAGAACCATATCAAGAGGGATTCAAAATTCCCCACCTGGAGACATATGATGGCTTGGGCGATCCAGATGAACATCTACACACCTATCAAGCCATCATGAGGATCCAAAATGCCAATGATGCCATGATGTGCAAAGTGTTCCTAGCGACACTGAAATCAACGGCCAGAAGATGGTATCACAAGCTCCCCAGACATTCTATAGACTCATACTCTCAGCTCGCCAAGCTATTCTCCAACAAATTCACGAGCTAGAGGGAGATCAAACGCACAGCAACCGAGCTGAAGCAAGTTAATCAGAGGGAAGGGGAATCTCTGAGGGACTACATGCAGCGATTCAACAAAGCCACTTTGGACATCGATAACGTCCCAGACACCATCTGCCTATCCGCCTTGCTGCATGGTTTGAAGCGTGGCCGGTTCCTGGACGACCTGCTAGAAAACCCACCAAAGACATGGAACAAAGTCAATGACAGGTCAGCTAGCTTCATACTATCCGAAGATTTCCAGTCGTCCAAGCGGCGAGCTGATGACAAGTAGAACAAAAGTCACGATCAGCCACCGAGGAGAGAAGAAAAGAAAAAGCAGAAAGTTAATGAGCAATGGGGGAAGCCAGATGAATTCCTGAAATACGCTAACTATATCCCTCTGACCTTGCCTAGGTCTCAAATCCTAGCACAAATCCAGCATTGGGTTAGAAGACCCCCACCCCTATTACATGATTCCCCGAGAGCAGACAAGAGCAAGCACTGTGACTACCATCGTGTATACGGTCACAACACAAAAGATTGCCAACACCTAAAAGACGAGCTGGAGTTCCTGGCTCGCAATGGGAAACTGGAAGGATATGTTCAGAAGCTCCATACCCAGCAACCCACTCAAGCTCATTTTGTACAAGGGTATGACCGACCTCAGAGGTAGAGGTACAAGCTCGGCGGCGCACAAGATGCACATCAGGATAACCAATATCCTTCCGAGCAAGGCAGGACATACAGGGGACGTCAATTTAATAGGCGAGGCCAAGGATAGAAAACCACCGCCCAGAACCAAAGAGACCGGAAAAGGGTGGGTTATGCTGGGATTCCCCCACCTTCGGGCACAAAAAATATGATATCAGGTGGAGTTCACTCCGGAGGCTAAAGTGCCAGAGCTCGCAAAGCATATGCACGCCAGGTGATGACTGTTAACAAAAACAGGCCTTTGAAACGCCCATTTGAAGAAGCAAACTGGGAAAATGTACCGGTCCCTTTTAGCCCGGCAGATTATAAGTGAGCAGAAGGGGAGCCCGACGTTATGATACCACATGTAGATCCTTTCATGGCAACAGTTCATATAGGCAACCATAACGTCAACAAGGTCTTCGTTGACACTGGTAGTTCACCAGATATCCTGTACTAGAGTTGCTTCCAAAAGATGCAGCTACATCCGAGCTCGCTGCAGAAGCACGAAGGGCCAATATATGGGTTTGACAATCAGCCCGCCCGGTTGAGGGAGTCATTACTCTGCCCATCTATGTGGGCTCGGAACCACGCTTCAGGATGGCTTCCGTCACCTTCCTGGTCATCAAGATGGAATCAGCCTTCAATGCTATATTAGGAAGAGCCACCTTGTGCGAGCTGAAGGCTGTTATCTCTTAACCCCATCTCTGTATGAAATTCTCAACTCCTCAAGGGGTAGGAGTACTTAGGGGAAACCGGAAGATGGCCAGAGCCTGCTATCAAGATACGTTCAAGAAAGTTCAGCTCGCGGCAACACCGGTAGGTTCTAAGAATCACAGACCAACTCAGCCCAGACAGCAGACAATGAGCATATCAGACATCGAGCATCGACCTGAGGGTGTCGAGCAGAAAGCAGAGCTAGTGGAGCCAGTAGAAACAGTCCCTCTAAACCCGGATGTGCTAGAAAGGACAGTTAAGATCGACACCAAGCTCACAGAAGAGGAGCGTGCAGAGCTTCTGGAGTTTTTTAGGATTAATCAGGATGTGTTTGTGTGGACTGCGGATGAAATGCCTGGCGTTCCAGCAGAGTTGACAATCCACAGGCTCAGCACGGACCCTACCAGAAGGCTAGTGGTTCAGAAATGTCGCCTTTTTGGCCTTGAGAAGCAAGCTGCCATAGATGAAGAGATACAAAAGCTGTTACAAGCAGGCTTCATCAGAAGAGTAGAATACTCTGAATGGGTGTCCAACCCTGTGCTCGTCAAAAAGCCAAATGGCAAGTGGAGGATGTGTATTGACTTCACCAACCTCAATGATGCGTGTCCAAAAAACCCTTATCCCTTGCCAAATGTCGAGAAGTTAGTAGAGCGGGCAACCAGACACAAATGGATGAGCTTCCTTGATGCCAGTTCGAGTTATCATCAGGTCCAGCTGTTGTTAGACGACCAGGAGAAAACAGCGTTTTATGCTGGTGACGTAATCTACTGCTATGTGATGATGCCGTTTGGCTTGAAAAACGCTGGTGCAACATATTAGAAGCTTGTGCAAATCATTTTTAAGCTCCAGATCGGCAGAAACATAGAAGTATATGTGGATGACATGATTGTCACCAGTGTACAAGCTGAAGATCACATAGGCGACCTGAGTGAGACCTTTCAAAATTTACGCCGAGCTCAAATGAAGCTAAATCCCCTGAAATGCACATTTGCTGTAGAGTCAGGGAAATTCCTAGGTACGTGGTATCCAAGAAAGGAATTGAAGTCAATCCAGAGAAAGTTCAGGCCATTAAGCAGATGGAGCCACCCAAGACTATCAAAGAGGTGCAGCGGTTGACGGGCCGTGTCGCTGCACTGCATAGATTCATAGCCAGGTCAGCAGAAAGATGCCTCCCCTTCTTCAAAGCCCTGAGAGAGCCCAAAAACTTTCAGTGGATGGGTGAATGTCAGTAAGCGTTTGACAAGCTCAAACAATATCTGGCATCAGCACCTCTACTGTCCAAGCCTATGGAAGGGGAGAGTTTATACATGTCCTGGGGGTTACAGAAGAGGTAGTGAGCTCAGTCCTACTTAGGGAAGAGAATAGGAATCAGAAGCCTATCTGCTACGTGAGCAAAGTTTTACAAGGTGCCGAGCAGAACTACCCACTAGCAGAAAAGGCTGCTTTTGCTTTGGTCTGCACAGCTCGTAAGTTGAGAGCTTATTTTCAATCTCATCAAATTGTTGTTTATATTGATTTCCCGCTGAGGAAAATATTACAGAAGCCAGAACTCTCTGGTATGCTCATCGGGTGGAGCGTCGAGCTGAGTGAGTATGACCTTAAATTTCAGCCGCGCATGACTATAAAAGGACAGGCTGTGGCAGACTTTTTGGTTGAATGCGCCTCGGCGACTGTGAAAGAAAAGGCACCTGAACACCCAGTCTGGGTTTTGTATGTAGATGGAGCTGCTAATGTTGAAGGATCAGGTGCTAGGGCTGTACTGTTAGGGCCGGATGGCTTTAAATCCGAGCACGCGCTGAGGTTCAAGTTTCAAACAACTAACAATGCAGCAGAGTATGAAGCCCTCATCTATGGCTTGAAGCTAGCGTCCAAGCTGAAGGTACAGAGCATTCAGGTTTTTAGCGACTCTCAGCTCGTTGTGGGCCAAGTGAATGGCAACTGTGAAATTAGGGATCCCCAGCTTGCTCGTTATGCCTCTGTGGTCAACAGATTGAAATCAAGATTTGCTTCCTTCCAAATCGACAAGATACCCAGAGCAGATAACCAACGAGCTGACCAGCTGTCGAAGTTGGCCTCCTCGCAAGAGACGAACCCTCATAGGTCAACAATAGTGGAGGTACTTGATGCTCTGAGCTACACCGATTTCATAGTTGAGTGTCAGCTGCTCAGCACAAATCCATCTTCACCGAGCTGGACCACCCCACTCATAAATTATCTGCAAAGTGGCGAGCTACCGGAAGATCCGTCCGCTGCAAAGTTGACTAAACGGAGGGCAGCACATTTCACTTTGTTGGACAACAGGCTCTATAAACGAGCAGCCTCAATGCCCCTATTGCGCTGCCTTACTCCTTATGAAGCCGAATATGTTGTGAGAGAAGTTCATGAAGGAGTATGTGGCACCCACATCGGTGGTAGGACTTTAGCTCGGAAACTTCTGAGGCAAGGTTATTACTGGCCCACTATGGTCGAGGACGCACAGAACTATGTCAAAAAGTGTCCGACCTGCCAGTTCAATGCTGATGATATCCACATGCCAGGTATCTGAGCTCATTCTAAAGTTTGTGCAAACTTTGTGTTTGTCTATAAACTGAGCACAAGTATCTCTGTTGAAACAGGAGAAATGCTCTCATCACTCTCATCTCCTTGGCCTTTTGCTCAATGGGGAGTCGACCTGCTCGGCCCTTTCGTGAAAGGTAAAGGAGGATGCACTTACCTTGTTGTCGCGGTGGATTATTTCACCAAATGGATAGAAGCTAAACCATTGTCCACGACCACAGAGAATAAAATAGAAGAATTCCTGTTTAATTCAATATTATGCAGGTATTTTTCGGTGACTTAAGCTATTGGCACATTATATGTAATTATAATTTGTGGCTCAGGTCGGACATCTGTTTCCAGGTTCGGCATACCTAAACGGATCATAACTGATAATGTTCCACAGTTCCGAGCCGCGGCGCTGAGGTCGTTCTGCAATGATTATGGAATTGAGCTCGCCTTGACATCTGTGTATACTCCACAATCCAATGGGCAAGCAGAGTCCGCCAATAAAATCGTCTTATGAGGCCTCAAGACACGTGTTTTGGCTGCACATACTAACTGGGTTGACAAGCTCAATAAAGTGCTGTGGTCATGTCGCACTACACCTAGCTCGGCCACAGGTGAAACCCCGTTCAACCTAGCATACGGAGCTGAAGCCGTCATCCCTATCAAGGTCGGATTACCGTCCGATCGATCAGATCGTCATGACGATCATAATAATGGACAACTCTTAAGAGAGAACCTAGACATAGTGGAAGAGGTCAGGGAGACGTCTCGAATGAAGAATATGGCATATCAGGGTCATGTTGCAAAATTCTATAATAAGCGAGTTCGAGCTCGTCAATTTCAGGTTGGCGATCTGGTTTTACGCAAGGTTGGATTAACCAATACCTATTCACACATGGGCAAGCTCGCTCCTAATTGGGAGGGCCCCTATATGGTTGTTCAAGTTAAACGACCTGGCTCTTATGTGTTAGCAGATATACAGGAATGTCAATTACCTTACATTTGGAACGTACAGAATCTTAGAAAATTTTACAGTTAACATATGTACTATTCCTTTATTCAAGTTGCTATCTGATAGTTATAAACAACGGCATGCAGAAAATACAACAGAAATTCAAAGGAAAATTCATATTTGTATTTCATCAAAGATGTTTACATTGGAAGTACATATGATATGGATCTATTGATCAAATACAAAAATGCAAAAACAAAATACAAAAGATTAAAACGAAAAAATCCTAAGTCTAATCATCCGTCAAATCGACAGGCATGGACGCGTCAGCCGCTGGCGGAGAGGAGCAGGCTAGAGGCGAGCGAATAGCTGGCTCGCGAGCTGGCGCATTGATAGGCGACCTCGGTGGCGACACTACGGCGGGCTGAGAGTTGGGCGGGGTGCTTGAAGGCTCCTGCTCAGCCACAGGAGCACCCTCTACCCATGCATCAAAAAAGGTCATCCCTGCTGGATCCTCCCCGTCTTCAAGGACCTGATGAGGCCAAACAGGCACTCCCTCCTCGTTGAGGTCCCACCTCAACCGCACCGTTGCGTCAGCAAGGGGAGCAAGACTTTTCCCCTGCTCGTCCAAATCCTCCCCGTCGAAGAACGCCAGCTCGCCAATCGGGAAGTCCGGGCGGTGTTGCATCACCTTCCCATGGATCTCGTTGTAAATCTCCGTGGTCACGTTTATAGACGCCATCGCCATAGCGTCCTGAAACGCAGCCGAACCCACGAACCATTCCGCCCCTTGAGCTCGGGCGATGCTTACAGAATGTGCGTGGGAAGTCTTTAGCTCGTTCAGCGCGTCCCTGGTAGCATTGAGGTTCCTGTTGGCCTCGGCGACCTGATGCCTAAGGGATCTCAGCTCGCGCTGAGCGCGGTCCCTGTCGGCCTCAACCTTCTTGGCCCGTTCCTCAACTCGGGCGACTTCTTCCTTAGCGGCTTGGATCCCGCTCTCTTTTTTAGTACGGGCTCGCTCCAGCTCCTCCCTGAGCTCATTGTTTCTATGGGCGAGCTCGTCTGCCCCGCTCTCCGCTACAGCTACCCGGTTGGCCATCTCTGAACCTTGCAGACGGTTGACATCATTGCAAGGCTGGCTTTCTCTGCGGCTAACTACTTCCAATTGGCACTGAGCTCGTTATTCTGAGAGCGAGCTGCTTGCTCGCTCTCGAACATAGCAACGACGTAGCTGAACGCCTGCCAAACAGCATCAGTTGTTAGTCTATCAGGTGCAATAGCAGGATAATCGTACAAATGCTAGCCACAGATAAAGGGATACTTACGTCCATTAACTTGATCATGGCCACCTGCCCGCCATGCTGCTGCACGTAGCTCTTCGCTCGTAGCCGATCCGCTGGAGGTACGAAGCTGTGCATGCCTTGCACCATGGCGGGCTGGCACTCCGGCTTCACGTAGCTGAAGCCGTCAGGATACGCGATCCTGGGCGCCAACACTGAGGTCGACGCAGATGCAGGCTCTGCTGCTACCCACGCAGTTGTTGATGACGCGTTAGGTGAGCGCGCGTCGCAGGTCGAACCGCCTGCACAGGCTGAGCCCCCCCGCTTGTTCTCCGCCGGATGAGGGGAACCTCATCCTCACTCTCTGTCTCCTCGTGTACACGCCTGCGTGCACTGGGAGCCGTATCAGTCCGTTGATCGTGGCGTGGCCGGGACCCTGAGCTCGATCCGCGGTGAGACGAGCTGCGTGATTGGGGCACTGGCGGCGACCGCTCGTCAAACCGCGTCTGTCGTTGCGAGGTGCTGCTCGCCCCACGACCTTGTGAGCCCTGGGCTCGCTGACGTTGGCGCTCGAGTATACTGCTCATTTCCCCTGCACAAACAAATGTATAAGACTCAGCTTTGCTAGAATACACTCTATATGTTGAAAGTATACCTTCGCTGAACAAGTTTGTCACGTCGACAAACCCGAACACGGCGAGATGCTCCGAGGTAACCAGGGCTTTTAAATCTATTAGATTTTCCCTCTTCGCATACTCAAGTAGTTGATTTTTCAGATCTACATCCCGGGGCAACAGCTGGGGGTAGTTGACATGGGCGTTTGGCGTGCGCCACTCCGATAGCCGAGCAGCGAGGTCGTTGCTAATTCTCTCTGTTCGCATATTGTGAACAAAGATGAATTGCCTCTTCCACCTCGCCACCTTGTTCCTGACATTCTTGAACAGCTGGCTCTTATCCCTCCTAGAAAGGTAGTACCACTTGGCACCCTTGGAGTTTGGACACAGCCGACACTGGAACAACGACCTGAACACAATCGCCTTCGCCGGCACCTCCAACCTTGCACACAACAGCATAAAGCCTATGATGAACCTTATGCTGTTGGGCGTTAATTGCGTCAGAGCGAGCTCGTAGTCCGCCAGCAAGTCGAACACTAGCCCGAGCAAGGGAAAGCGCAGGCCGGCCTTGAAGTGGTCCACGTACACTGGGATCCAGCCCATCTGCGATACCGTGCACGCCCTATCACTCTTGGCACCAGTCTGAAGCAAGATCGTTCTGGGGATGTGGTGCGCCCTCACCATCTCCTCCAGTTTCCTATACCCACTTATTGAGGGCGCACAGTCTGCTACTTCATGATGAAGCACGGCCTTGAACCTAAAACCAGCGGGCAGATCCTTGGGTGCCTTTCGCAAATTGCTCAACCTGCCCGCAATGGTCTTGCTCTCCCACTCCTCAATCACAGGTTGATCTGAGACATTGCTCACCACATCCCCCATCCCTTCCTCGCGACTGGGTGTCTCTTCAGAGGACGAGCTGCTAGATGACGCAGTAGGGTGTTCACCACCGTTGTCCCTAGCGCTCGAACTGGCACTGCTGTCTGGCCTCATTGTTTCTGACACATCCTGCAACGCCAGTGGCACTATCATCGTGATAGGCTCCGCAGATATAACCCCCTCCCCTTCTTCTTCTCAGCCCTAGTTACCTCGTACCTCTGTAAGTTCTCTCAAGGAAACCATTTTACCTGAAATTGATGCGAAATGTAGAGTCTGGTTCGGTGCTTTGTTCTTCAAACTGGAGTGTTTCGCCACAGAGAATTTCAGAAAACTTCAAACAAACAGGGAAATGAAAATGGAAAAGTGAACGGTTACGTAAAGCATAAACCTAAAATTGCTGTGTTAATTGCCGTATGCGTGCCTCTGACGTGCTAGTTAGCGTCTCACGCGTGGCAAGCGCCTAAGCCCCTCTCGTATAGTGTGCGCCGGCTTTAGCTGTCGTGTCCCCTTAAATGCCGAGCTAGCATTTATGACGAGGAAGGCAGAGAGATACGGGGAGATCAATCGTATCTCTTAAGAGATTTGGGTGATTTGAAAAATCCCAAGGTCCAGATCGTAATGGCCGATATGCACCATCCCATCACATCTGCTTGCCAGTGTGAGCGCATTTACCAGGTCGGCTCAACCGGGACAGTTCGTTCAGGATTATAACTTGTTCGCTAAAATTCCTCAAGATTCAGTTTGTTACAGGTTGGTCTGCCCCTTTTCCCGTCCATTTCAGCTCGTCAGGTCGCTCACAAACCTTTTCACGGATCAATGAATATCTGAGGTCGCTCTATTTAACCTCACTGCCCATGCGAACTGATAAAGCATAATAATTATGATTGCGTGGGTGAGATCGCATCGTCTTAGCTCGTCATTATGATTGCGTAACAGCATCATCGTCGCTTCAGTACCCTCGGTAGTACTCGTTCGTCAGATCGTCACGCGTTCTCTTGCGCTTCCATTAACGTTGACGAGCTTGCCAGAATAGCGAATAGCACCTTGTGTGCATGACTATTCCCTGGACGAGCTCATTTGTGGTGAACTTCTTCAGCTCGCCGCTATAACCACCCCACACTAGTGTGGTTACGGATATCAGCTCGCCTCTTTTTGTGCCACCCTTTAGCTCGGCCGTCGTCGAGATCGGCCGCGAGCTGTTAAGGTTGTCCATCATGCTCACCAACTAGGCCCAGGCCCAACATAGGCCCAACATTCAAACCAGTTTGTCAACCGAACGCCGGGGGGAAGTAATGTTGGAATAGGCCCAACATAAGCCCAACATTCAAACAGGGCTGTGTGCAACGGGCCTAGGCTACTGCCTAATAACCCAAGTTAAGGGAATACTAATGCAAGCACGCCCATGTGACCAGCACCACGTGGGCCAATGGGATGCTCACATGTACAGATACATGTCAGCACTTGGGGCTATAAATACCCCTTAACTACCTCCGATGA
>BPVZ01000082.1:1087779-1103625 GCA_020521535.1 Rubroshorea leprosula
AACGGAGAAATCTACTCAGAAGGAGTGTAAAAGGGCCGGGGGATGTGTTTGTGAGATCGACTAGTTGATAAGTATAGATGAACCGGCCAATTATTTGTAAGAGATTTAGTTCTATTAAGTTCATTAATTAATTAAGAAAGGCATAATGCTATCCAAATGTAAAGGGCTAATTGAAGTCACGTCTTTTTTTTTTTCTCATGTCATGTTGATGCATATATGAAGCTGGAAAAATTGAACAAGATCATTAATAATCTCTTGTTTCCGAACAGCTGGACCCCCTCTTGATTAATTAGTCGAAAGGGGTTAATTTCACAAATAGAGCTACCTAGCTGGCATCAAAGCATATGGATTAAAGATTAAAGTCACTGTATATGAAAAAATATTTCAGTTATGTTTGTAAAAAATTAGATAAAAATATATATTAGAAAATATTTATTAATCATATTTATAAAAAATTAAAAAAAATTATATTATTTTAATAAATTTATATAAAAATATTAAAAAAATTATGTTATTTTAATAAATTTATATAAAAAAACATTAAAAAGATCTATTTTTGAAGCTAGAATGATATTGTTTGTTTTTTTTATAATATTTTTTAAAAATAATATAATTTTATTAAAATAATACGATTAAAAAACTCTTGTCTAGTGCTTTTTGTTTATCTCAGTCACGTGGCATTTTTGGGGCCTGAGGAATAAAGTGAAATTTAAAAAGGTGGAGATGGATTTTGATAGGTTAGTGGAAGTAATTAAAATTAAATCTTTTTTGTGGATAAAGGATAGAGTTGGTAGATGTGGGTTTTGATTTGATTGGATTATTTATTTGGAGTTGTGTTTTAAAATAATAGATATTTAAATTATAATAGTAAAATATAATGTAAATGGATAGGAATATTAATTGTATTCTAACATAATAAAATTTTATTTTACAATAAAAAACATAATATAATTTTAAAATGTTTCTTTTCTCTAATTTTTTACAAATTCAATTTCTTTTTTTTTTTGCACAGCAAAAGATATTTAAATATATAAAGTATAAGGGATACTACTGCTCATAATACAAAAACAAGGAAAGTATTGAGCATCTACTAACTCTGTCTTCATTTCAAGTGAAGTCAATTAGTTGCTCAATGCTTTCTATGTAATTACAGTGAGTATGAATCCATCAATACCCTCTTAACAGTGAGGATAATCCTACCAAGCATAGAACAAATTCAATTAATAAATACTAATATTATACATATATATATATATATATGCATACATACACACTGTTGACATGTTCGGTTTAGCTAGTGGGGAATAGTTGATATTGTCTATATCCAAGGGCTAATAATTGTTATTTTTAATTCAAAACACTTATTTGTTTGATTAGAGTGAATAATTATCAGCTAACAAAATGAAAATTATATTAAATAAAAGCGTGAGGGATACTCCATCCATCATGAACATGACTCGAATTCTCTGGACATACAAAATATTTAAATCACAAACATATAAATCCAAGCTAAATCATGTTACTTGATCCTGTACTTTGATTAGGTTTGAGTGAAAAGAAAGAAAAGGAGTAGGAAGAAATTTCTTTATTTAATTAACAAAAAATTAGAGGGGACGGAAAAGAAGGGAAATGGAAAGAAAATGACACTCTTCTATCTCTCTTTTCTTCCCTCCCATTGTTTGTTCCCATACCAAACAAGGGTCTAGGTTCAGTACGAGGGTGATGAGCCCCACACCAAAAAGATTTAATGTGACTATATAAAATAAATATATATGTGGATACCATAAATCTAAAAAGCTAATTTTGAGTTTAAGACATTCAATCCATGTATTGAGCAATATCATTTGTGAGCTCTTGTCTCTTGATCTCCCTAATATATAGTAGTGGATCCAACCAAACCCTTACGATTTTTGGGTGCTATTTATTTATTGGACATCAATATAAACATCATCTAACTTAATTCACTTTACAACATATTTATTAAAAAAATTATTATTTTTTTGTATTTAGAATTAAAGACAAAAAAATTTAAAATTATAAATTTTAATGGTTAAATCAATAAGTATCAGCTGGTATATTAAATTAAATGGTGTATTAATCATTTTTCATACTAATTATATTTTATTTATGAGTATGATAAATTTCGAAAGAAAGCTGATAGGTACAAATTAAGAGGGTATGAATACATATATCGAGATTATATGCTAAGCAAGCATGATAGAGCAGGAATATCAAAGAGTACTTTTGCCCTCAATTGATGAACTGAGCCAAAAATCATCAATGGGATCCAGAGCATAGTTGGAATCACACAAGAATGTGGACTCATAGAGCCATAACTGAGAAGTTGCTGTCATGAAATTTTCATTGATTAAGGTCGTCTGAGAATCCTCCACTGACTGCTCCCACAAATCTTGGACTAGTTCATCCCAAAATATCTCAAGTAGACCTGAATTTTCCTCTTTGATAATGTCATTTGTTTTCTGTACTGCAAAGCTATTTGGGTCAGCTCCAACTGGGAAGTCCTGCAGTTTTGGTGAGCGCAACACAGGAGGTAAAGTATCATCAAGTGAATACAGTTCTGCATCCGGAGATAAGGTATTATGTTGTTCAACTGATTTCATCTCCTGCTTGGCTTCATGATCATCAGCATCCTGCTTGGTTTCATGATCATCAACAGTTAAATTCTCCATCACCCGTTTCTTCAAGCGGGAGTTCCACAAGTTTTTGATTTCATTGTCTGTTCTATTTGGCAATCTTTTTGCAATTTTAGCCCAACTACCAGCACAAAATAGAAAAGAAGAACAAAGTGAATGCTCTGCAGCTGGTTTCTAAGGTTTATATATACAACTTAGAATAGAAATTATAATGTTCTATTTATATAAATGATTATTTATACATAATCTTTGATAAATGATATAGAAAATAGTACATATTAATCCTACTAAAAAAAGAATTAAAGTCCCAACTTTACATAATATGGTTTTATTTAACAAAAATCCAATTTAAAATTTAAAAATTAATCTAAATTCATCAAAATTCATCTTATTAAATATTGATACATACATTTAAAAATTAAAAACTCAATACAAAATTTAAAATTTCACTTTATTAAATATTGATATCTGAATTTTGATTGAGTTTCAATTAAATGAATAAACTTCAAGACTCCAATTTTTTTGACCGATATATATGCACTATTCTCTATTTACAACAGTGCATATCAGTTCCAACTCCAAAAAAAAAATAGAGTTATAATATTAAATTACATAATTTCATTTAATTAAAATTCAATTCAAAATTAAAAAAATCCATCTTTTAAATATTGATTTTTATATTTGTAAACCAAAAACTCAATTCAAAATTTAGAAATTCACCTTATTAAATATTGATACAAAAATTTGAAAATCAATTATATTAAAATTTATAATTACTTTTTAAACCCAAATAAAAACATTCAATAATATAAATTTCTAAATTTTGAATTGAATTTTAATTAAATAAAATGACACAATTCAAAATTAAGACTCCATTTTATTGAGAGTTGAGGTTGATATGCACTTTTCCTATGTATATAAGTATTTATCAATTGAATTTCTAAATAATTAAGAGGAAAAAAACTCCAAAATTTCATCATTTCAATAAATTTTATTTAAATAACCTATTTGTAAAGTAAGGATGAGGTTGTTTGGGTTTTTCCCATGCTGATTTTTTGATACGACATAACTTTATAGTTTTTTTCTCTTAATTTTTTAAAAATTCAACTGATAATTAAACACTAATTATATGTATGGAAAAGTGGTTAGAAAGTCACCCTCCCAAATTTTTTTGGAAATATCTGTCTAAAAATTTATTTTTTAATTAATATTTTAAAAAATTAATTATTGGATTAAAAGTTTTATTTATATATATCATATATATATATATATATCAATTTTTATGTTGTTTTAATAGGTCTAACCACTTAGTTGATTACATAAAATTTAACACCATTTAGTATATGTCAATAAATAAAGTTTATTTGATCAAATGGTTAATTGATTTGGATTAATATAAAAATTAACATATATAATTTATATAAATAAAATTTTCAATCCAATGGATTAATTTTTAAAAATATTAATTAAATTAAAAGGTAAACTTTTAAATAAATTCCTTAAAAAAATTTAAAAGGACATCATATCATACCCTGTTCTTCCATACATGCGCGCACAAATACATATATATATATAAGGTACTGAGCATCCGTTGTATATAAATAAGAGCAAAACATGTTAAAACAAGGTTCTAGAAATCTCCAATTAATTAAATTTGTCAGTAGTCTACCAGCGCCCCCGGTTTCTTCCACGATTAATCAAGTCTTCTTACAATATTAGTTAATTAGAAGACTTCCTTTCACATGGAAGTTGGTATTTTTCTAAATTAAAACAGTAAAAGACAATATCAAAAAAAAAAAAAAACAGTAAAAGACAAGATAATTAGCTCAAGATTGGATGTATTCGATCTATTCAATATTTTTTTTAGGATTTATGATCGTATTCTATATACAGTCATTTAGAAAGAGAGAGCATGTGTAAAACGTGAATGCTGTCGGGAAATCTCCCGGAAATCAAGGATAGTTTTCCTTCAACTGGGGAAAGAATAAGAGAAGACCGTCCGTACAATGGGGGGAGGGAGAGAGAAGGCCATTCAAAATTAAAGGATTTGGTGGGTGGTGTTTATCAAGCATATTTGTAAAAGAATTAGATAAAAAAAAATTTGATTATTTATTTTAATAAAATATTATTTAAAAAATTATAATAATCTCATTATTATTTAAAAACTAAGGTATTATTATTTTTAATAAAATATTATTTAAAAAATTATAATAATCTCATTATTATTTAAAAACTAAGGTATTTTAATTTTTTAATAAAAATTTACTAAAATAATATAATTTTAAGTTTTTTTTGTCTGTCTTATCAGGTATATTTGTAAAAAAAAATTAGATAAAAAAATTTATATTATATTATTTTAATAAAACATTACTAAAAAAATTAAAATAGCCTCATTGTTACTTAAAAACTAAAGTGTTTTAGCTTTTTCAATAAAAATTTATTAGAATAATATAATTTTAAAATATTTTTTGCCTTATTTTTTCAAATACAACCGGAAACGTTTTTCCTAAGAATACGGACAATGCACCCTGTTTGTCCTTTAGCTTTCATGGAATTTGGATGCATACTAATACAAATATCTTTTGATTCGGAATATTTCATAATATATTTATTAAAAAATTATTTTTTTAAAATTTAAATTAAAGATAAAAAAAACTTAAAACTATTGATTTTAATAGTTAAACTAATGAGTGTTGAAGGTGTATTAAATTAAAAAATATACTGATTATTTTTCAATTTGAATAATGCACTTTGTTTTTTCAATTGGAATAATGCACTTTGTTTTTTTTATTTCTTTTTTATTTTTGAACATAGGTAAATTTGAGAGATAGAGAATATTTTTTAAATCGTTAATAGAAATCAAACTTTCAATCAATCACACTCAAGCACTTAAAATTTAAGAATGAATCATTAGATTTAAAAGCCTGTTCAAATAATGCACTTTGTTTGTCTCCTTGCTATCATAAAAAATTAATTCTTCTCATATTGTAAAAGGATCCTTCTTATAAATATTGGAATGAAAACTTAGTGTAATCAACAACCGGTTAACCTTTTTAGATCAATGTTAACATTAGCATGCATAATCTACATTAAAAATAATTTATAATTTAATTATTAATTTTAAAAAATATTAATTAAAATATAATTTTTTTTAAGTTATCCTCTATAAGAAAAAAAACATCTCGTAAAACACTTCCATATATATCTTTATAAATAATATAAGGGATAAATCATTGAGAAAACCTTTGCAACTTGTCACATTCACGGTCGGTCCTAAATTTACACTTTATTGACATGTGTCCTGGTTTCCATATTTAGCAAGTTGTTTCTTTTACTTCTTTTCTCTCAGTGCAATAACTTAATTAATAAAAAAGCTTGAATGGAGAAGACAACAGAATTGCTCGTCTTTTCCAGTGAAGCCATGATTTCTCTTTCTTCGAGAGACTACAGAATCGGTCGCCTTCATTCCCTCTTTCTTCTTTCTCCTCGCGCCTGCACAGCAACCCCTTTGGTCATGTTCCAGATCCACCACACCCTTCCGTCACTCTCTTGGTAATATGAAAACACCAGTCCAAACAACGCCTCCATTCTCGATCAAATGTGTCAGCAAACTCTGCTATTTCTGGTTCTGATCTTTTATTCTGGACCCCTTCTTTTTCAAATTGGGATGGGGATAACATGTTTCAAAATTTGAAGTGTATTGACGATGAAAGGTAATTTAGAAAGTAAATGATTTTTGTTTTTATTTATTATTTATATTAATTTTATTAATTATTAATTCAATCTAAAACTTTCTGCTGGATCAAAGGAAACTCTCCCTGTGCTAAGTTCAATTTCGTGAACTGGTGTCAATTCTCACTCCATTGTGCAGTTGATTTTTAACTTATTGAACTTTTAATGTAATGTATAGGTGAGTATCCCTTGTACTCTTTTATTAATAACACTTTTGATTCATAAAAAAAATTATTAATTATATAATACTACGTAAAATTATAAATTTATAATTATGATATTGTATTAAATGAATATAAATAAATATATATAATATTATAGATGAATTTAGAATTATATTATAAGTTGATAATATTAAGTAATATATTATAATTAAATATTGTATTTTTTTATTATTTTATGATTTATCTTTGGAATTAACAGACGTGCGTCACGTGCGTTTCGTTTGTTTTCTTTATGGCACTATTTGTGAATCTAAAGAATATGAAAGGGTAAATTAGGAAATAAATGCTTTGTGTTTTTATTTAAGGAATACTGCTAAATGGGAAAGGGCTAATTTAGCTCGATCATGATGATGTTTGTAGCTGGAAAATTTGGATTTAATTAGTCTTGCTTCACACATTAACATTTGAATCCCATCTTGATTAATTAGTCAAAAGGAGTTAACTAGCATGAACCTAAAGGCTAAAGTCACATATTTCCACATCCACATACAACAAACACTTGGGAAGAAAGAGCAAAGCTAGCTAGCTGCATAGGGGATGAAGTCAAAATCTTTATGTTACGACTTAAGATGGAGTATTCCATGGAATTGAATGTCAATTTGTATATCAAATCCTTATATATTATGTTTCAATGAGAAAAGATTCATATATCCTTGTTTATTGGACCGAACAATAGGTATGAAATTCTAGAACAAGAAAATCAACACGTAAAGTTTGTATATGTACTAAAATCATGTGCTAATTGTTGAGAGAATGGCTAGCTCATATTTTTTTATGGTTAGATAAATTATTTTTATTTGCTTGCAAAATAATGGAATCAAGGTGTTATCCCAAAAAATCTTGTAATAACTAAATAAAAAATAACAAGTTTAACCAACAAGAGCTTAACTAGCTCCCAAACATCAATTCTATAGTCAAACTTCCAGATTTAAATTCTTGTAATAACTAACCATTTCTCTTGAGTACCATAATCCTAATCTCCTATTCATTTATCTCTGCTATTTCGAATCCCACTCTTATTATGATATTAATTTATTTAATTATTTCTTTATGATCATGTGTAATTGTGATTTATTACATTGATTTCGATATTTAGAAGTTATGTATTGAATTTTAAATTTATGATTAAAAGTAACAACTTTACCACCAAATTAAATAATGAATTGCAAAATTTGTTAGTGAAATAAATAATGCAATACAAAGATTTAAACACTAAATCTCCTACCACAAATGAAAGACTCTTCACTAAACTACCTTTTTTTTCCTTAAATCTTCATTGATCTTAATAACCACGGCTTCAACTAACCCTACTTAAAAAGGATGATGAGCGTGTGTTTTTGCCTGAATTGCATGTAGTCGTACCCAGCCATACCATCCACAATGAAAAATTAAAATTAATGATTAATTTATTGACTAGTTAATTAAGAATTTATCAAACTAGTACAGATTAAGATTGTAATAAAATACACAAGATTTAATTAACATTAAACAATTTGGTGATAACCTATAAGATGTAGTTAACGTCAACAATTTGGTGAAATGAAAGAGATTAACAATTTTCCCATATGAGAAAAACCCTTTTTCAATCCGGAGTGACCAAATCGGAATTCGCAACCTTGAGTTTAATTAAATTACCAATAATTTTTTGAAATTTCAATATCCAAAGGAAGAAAAAGTCAAAAAAAGGCTTCTACTTTTTAGATTCCTTTATCTTTATGGATATTTGTAACTTCTTTTCAGATTCTGTTTCCAGGAAATTTTCCTCCAAAAGTCACTTTCCGGTGCAAAGTTCAAAAAGAAAGTAGGTCCATAAAGTACACTGCATATGGCACTGTGGATCAAATAAGAAACAAAGTACTAGGAAATGGATGAAGTCCAACACTTATCCTAACTTTTGATTACTAAATTGTTTTTTTTTTTTTTATAAAAATAATGATTAGTAAGTTAATATTATTAGATGTTAACAATTAGAGATTCGATTCTTAAATCTAATGAATAACCCACCTGCCTCAATGAGGCGCACGACCATCGAACTGCTTAGTAGAGTTCGATTACTAAATTGTTGGGGAAGAATTTTCGACATCTCACTATTTCCAAGCCTAAAAATAGTGTATTATAACCCAAACCCTCTTTGGGTTATCCCGGGGAGTGAGAGAAGACACAAAGAAGGGGAGTTGTTATCTGATAAGAAATAGAGCACAACACTGACATTCTATTTGTGGAAGTGCCAACCTCTCCAGCTGAAGAGCCCAATAATTCAGCAGACATGCAATTTAACACTTAGAAGACATGAAATTATAGTACAGATGTAATAATAAACATTAAGTAACAGCTAATTAGAAGACAGAAAATGCACCCGTGCGAGTGTGTATTCTTTTCCAGCTATCCAAACACCTATTTGTGACCACTGCACATCTTCCCACTCCAGATTCTCCTCAATTACCTTTACCATCAAAACAGAATTGCAGTGAGGAGAGAACAAGCAAGCAACAAGGGTAGAGAGAAAAAAAGAAACTGAACCTCAACTAGTTTTGAAATGACTTACCTCAATGTGTTCAAGTGGCAAGGGGATCCCAATTGAACGCATGACTTTCTGGGGAAGGGGCTTCTTACAGCGAGACCAACGGAAAACATCAACCATTGTGTTATCTGAGTCACTCTTTTCACCATTCATGGAATGGGAGTGATGGTTTTGAGATTTCTCTGTCTCCGCCTCATGAAGTTGAGATGTCGTTGAGGCTTTTACAAGTTTCTCACCCATAAAACAGAGCTCATACCTTCGGATTTTTACAGATTAGAAATTCAAAACACCTAAAAGTTGCTATATATTCACATCAGGAAATAACTAATTACAATCTAAAAAATACCTGCATGAATGAGTTTCTAAATAAAGGACTTCACCCTTCTTTAAGCGTGCAGATGTATAGAGGGGCTTCTTGAGACCCTTGTCAGCAACTATACTAATACTATACTTTATCCTGTGGAAGTTGATAAAATGTGAAATCAATGAGCACATGAATATTTGAGTATTCGAGGAAAAAACAGAAAATGTTAGAAAGAAAGAGAAAAGATTTAAACAAACTCTCCCGAAGCAGCCACCTACTTCAATTTCTAAATACGGAAGTATTTGTAGAAGACATACAACAGAAACACATGCAAAATAAATCAACAAAACAAATAGTCAAGCGTATTTGCCCTCTAACTGTTCTTCAAAATGTCAATCATAAACAATGATATAAAAACTCTGTAGCCACACAAAAATCACATAAAATAAAAAAAGAAAAACAAAAGGAAAGAATGCCAAACAAGAAATCTGAAATTACCAAGGTTCATTGCAGAGGTTGTACTGTATTGTAACTTCCCGTACAAACCTTTGTTGCCGCAGTGCATTCTGAAGAATGAACATGCCCATGTAAGTTAATTTTGTCAAATAATAAGGTTTACACATAATCAAATCAAATTATAAAAGTTAAAACCATATATGATTTTGTTGTTGGAGGCAATCACAGAATATATTTACACTTCTCAAATGTGTAAATACCAACAGAAAACATTCTAAAAATGCAACCAGCATAAGAAAAGTCATGTCGCACAAATGATGACCAGGATAATAAATGAAATATGAATGGCCTATAACCCAAGCATAGAAAAAATATATAAAAGCTACCAGAGGCCAATTAAAGAGAAAATAAGTGAATAAGAGTGGAAAAGAGAAGGTTACAAATAATCCAAAAAGAGAAAAAGTCACAACTAAAAGCACAAGTTCAAGGGCAAATTGAATATAAAGGACGGTTGGTAATACCGAAGCTGCAGCTCTTGTAGTCATTGTCCGCTCTACAGCTACTGGAGCAAGCGTAGGCTCTACGGTTGATGAATGTGTAAGACAAGGTTCAAGATCAATTGTCCCACCTCCCTTCTAAAAAGTGTGAAAACAAAATAATAGACAGCAAGAAGCATTAGGAATTTAAGAGGCTAATAAAATTATTCTCAAATTTTTATAGAAAGATCCAGAATTGTTTCTTACCTTAACAATGCAGCACCTTTCAACACGGTAACTACAACCAATTCCAGCTCCCCATGCACGGGATCGAACATTGTTTCTAAGTTTAGAAGTGTAGCCTGATAGAAAAATTATCCATTATAGTGTCAGATTTGTGCAAAACATGGGCATTTTAACAAAGATTTGACTTTATTTTACTCATTTAGTATCAAAGTTGAACATATTGTGGAGCTAAGTGATACGTCCAAAAGCATTAAAATACATAGAACCACAGCTAAACTTGGACTTACAATCTTGAGGAGGTAGGATACGGATGGTAGCACGCAACTCCTGAATGGCTGGTGGAGGTGGAGAGGCGGTGGGGCGGCAATACCCAGTATGCATGAGAACTAGAAGGCAAAAGTTTGGACATCAATGGTAGGTTTTACATATATATATATATATATATATCACTAAGAAAGTTCCATCATTTGTAGACCAAATGAAAACTGCATCTATAGTCTTCTTGTTCAAAATAACACATACCAGCAACAAGATCAGAATCATCAGTGTAGATATCAGTACCCCACAATTGACCACCTCTAACCTGCATGAAGTGCACATAGGTAACTTAGAAGGATGGTAAAACACTGCTTTCACAAGCCCATGAGATTGTCATCAAGTGGCAAAACAGTTTAACAACCAAAATCTCCTGACGATGGACAAAAATAGCTCCACAACAAAAACAAAAGAGAAGGGAATATTAAATCGGTAAAAGACATGTAATCAGGAAAAAAAGGAACGCTAAAACTAGGAAAAAGTTAAACAGAAAATTACATGATAAAGCAAATAAAAATCTCATAGGACACAACAAGGATAAAGCCACTTTACCATACCTGGCGATTTGTAGCAGTAACATGCTCAGCAGGTATTCGAATTTCAAGAGTAGGACTATTTTGAGAACTATCACCACTTTTATCAGCCTGAGATGCTTCATATTCTTTCCACAACTTAATTAGATCTTGCATGCATTCACCAACTTTGTAAACAACAGAAGATACTTCAGCTTTACCTGAAACACCAGCAACAAAGTTCCCTGATAGTAATGATTATTCAAAGCTAAATTTAGTAAGTCAAACCAAGAAGAAACAGAGAAAGCAGCAATCTAATGAAAGTAATCATCATTGATGAAACATATAATATAACTTTTACATAATTAAAAACAATCACTTTTGAGGAGTTTTATTCTTTTACATGGTTAAAAACAATCACTTTTGAGAAGTTTTATTCTTTTCTGCTGGCAGTTATAATTAAAATGGAAATAATGACAAAGCACTTAAAAAATAGCTCAAAAGCATAGAGTCCACCCAAAAACCATGTTTGTATTACCATTCTGACGACAGTAGACAAACAAATCATCTTCAAAATATAACCCTAAGATCATTGACTGAACATTGCCTACCACTTACAGGAGAAAAACTATGCATCTCAACCCCATCATAATAGTCAACTTTACTGCTCTCTACCTAAATTGCTTAGTCTAGTAAAATAATCATGATTATTTAAAATTGGATATTTAAGTTTCACCATCACCAATTTACTTTGTCCTCAAACTTCTAGTGATAGACAGAGGCAAAATATACTTCTTCCTAGTTCTTGAGTGTACTTGTCTCAGATTTCCAAGGTTGGGCTTGGGTTCATATCTTCAAGCCTCTCAGTAACCACAGTCATAGGGCTTCCCAGTGAATAATCAGACACATATTGGCTATTGCTAACACTGATTTATGAACAGGAAGGTCTAAGATACATTCTAGCCTCTATTATTGCTACAAAACTCCATTACCTACAGAATATGGATAACCCACTTAGGACAAAGAAATAGCATTTAAACTGCAATTTTCTTGAGTTACATAATCCATCGCCTTGCAGCTTATGCTTTTTAAATCTATACTTGCAATGATTACTACACAAGGTACCTAAATATCAAGCAACAGGCACACAGCTTCTCAATCACATGAGTATAAGCTTGGTTGAAAAGTGTTGGTTCTGGATTTCATCCAATAAAGCAAACATGGATACCATGTCATGAGAGAAAGTATTAAGTATAGATTCCAATGCAAACAGAATACACATGCATATGAAATATGCAGCTACATCTTGGTGAAGCAAAAGCTGTGCAAACTAAAATAATTTCCTTTTTGTAACTCTTTTAGTTAATCATTTCACCAATTAAAAACAAAAAAGTTCAATCAAGTATGACAACAAACTTTCAGCCCATAAATTGGATAGCCCAAATGCCTTAAACCGTAGCTTACCCTGAGATCTGCAAAGAAAAGAAACCATAAACCGAGTTAGAATGTCAAAGAATAACAAGGAAATAGGAAGAAAGAATACTTGATCTAGCAAGAAACATGAGAAGCTATTGAGGCCCTAACCTAAACACAATAATATGACCAAACTGTTTGTGTTTATACTTGCTTTGAAAAGAAGTGGTATTAATGAATGACATCTGAAGAATTATATTCCTTCATCAAATCTTAATCTTAAATGTCACTTGCCTATTGATTAAATGGTATAGTGAAGGAAACAAGAGTCAGAATTCCTTCTATAAATTTATTTCAATGCAACAGCAACCCACCTACCTCCTAGAGAAACTAATAGTGGCACAGAATCAACATTAAACCATGGACTTAGTATTTGCAGACATCTCAATATCATTGAATCATCATGTTTGAATGTTAACAAGAAGATTTCAATCCATCATATAAAGGCCTATGGATGCACAGAAGTTTTTAAGAACACCAATTTCACAATGTGAAGAAAAAGACGTACCAATAGTACTAATAACACTTAAACAATCAACCAAGAATACTATAAATACTCACCCTTCATTTTCCTGAGAATGAGGCCTAATATGGCCCTCACGATTTCCCACTTGAGGGCTGCCTCTTGGCCGGAGCATCCTTTTACGCTGCTGGACTCCATAATTAAAAACATCCCTATCCCTTTCATTAGCCCCTTCAGCACCTGCACTTCCATCATCAGATTCTTTTTCATAGCCCCTACTGCACTTTTCAGATTTGTCTCCTTCTGTGTCAACATCTCTTTCCCATCTCTTCTCTTTAGCTTCTCTATCAACATTTTTCAAGTTATCCAGCTCTTTTTGCTTTCTCTGCTCAGATGTGGTATTTTCCTGCTCTGGTGTTCTGACAGATCCATCTCCCAATTCCTTTTCATTGTGTGATCCGTCTTTCTCTATTCCATTCAATGGTTCCCTCTTGACATGATCCTTTTCCTTCTCCTTCAGCCTTCCCTTGTCCTTTAAATCCTTCCTCTCTCTTTCCCATCTCTCAGCTTCTCTCTCCTCTCTAGCAGATTCTTTACCTTCCCCACTGCCATTACCTGCCTGCATGCTGTAACTCCTACGTTCACTTCTTTCCTTATCTCTATCTCCCCAATCATGATGTTTCATTTCTTTTCTTTTCCTTTCCTTGTCCTTAAACCTATCCTCACCTTTCGGATCAAATTTATTCTCACCAACAGCCTCATGTGTTTCAACATGATCCCTTTCTTCTGTAGCGAAACCTTCCTTTACGGCTTCAATTTGCCCTTGTGTATTATCACGTGGCATTTGCCATGGATCCAGACCTCCCCCTGGGGCTTCTGGATGCCTTTTTCCTCTATGGTACTCTCTTGATTCCTTCCAACCCAAGTGACTACTAGACCCACCATAACCATCCTTTTCCACCTTCATGTCACCCTTTGGATCACTAGAGTTCTCCCTATCATACTTCAATTCCTTACCATCTTCTCCTCTACCCTCAAACCTAACCTCCTTCTCACCTTTTCCACTTTGATACTCCTTCTTTGCTGCCTCACCATGAAATTCCCTTGATTCTACCCTAGCCTCCCGGCTTTCAACCCTAACCTCTCGATTTTCCTTGGAATCTCGTGATTCTATCCTGCTTTCTGAACCACTAGGATGGGAATCCATATGTGAATCATTTGAAGCAGATGAAGGAATTCGATAATTTGAATGAAGAGGAGACCTTCTATCTGAATCACGCGATTCAGTCCGAGGAATCTTGGCTGCTCGACCATCTTGACCCACCTCATAGGCTGGAGGATGGTGGTAATCATTTGAAACAGAAGAGGATGTCACCTTAGGGTATCCACTAGTATCTTCATGCGGGTATTTTGAAGGAGTGGAATGACCACCAGCCTCCTCATGAGATCTCTTTGGAGCACTGCTCATTGTTGAAAAACAGAATGCGGGCACTAAGAATTGTATCTCAAAATTCTAAAAGACTTTACCTTTTTCTCTTATCCTGCAAAAACCTTCAAAAATTGATTGAATTTCAAAACCCCATATCAAAAATCGCACTACGCATATGCAAACAAGCAGAAAGTTAGCAGAATCAAGACAAACAATGAAGCAACTAAAATTCAAAATAGAATGCAAAAGCACCAAAAAAAGAGAAGCGATTAAAGGTATCAAAGCTCAATTTCCACAAATGACACTTCATCTTTCCAATCAACAACAATCACTCAATCTTCAATCCCTCCATTAACATTCACAATATTTTTGTCAGTAACAGAGTTTTGTAACACAATGAGAAAAGAGAATGCATAGAGAAAAGCTAACCTCTGGCCGTCTAAATCTTCACATAGAGAATGAATTTGAGCTTCCTTCTTCAGAATACAGGGATCAAAAGACAGAAACTAAAAGCAACGTTTATTACCCGAAAAATCAATGCTCGCATCAATAGAATCGAATAGAGGATGGATGTTTGAAGCTAAGCCCTTGAGTTGAATTCATTGCCGATTGTAGAAAAGAAAACCGATTTATGACGATTTTTTTAAGCCCAAATAGTTTCTTGGACTTTTGGTCTAATAAGAAAGGAATGAGCTAAGCCCGTATATAAATCTAAGGGATTATTAAGCCCACAATTCTAAGCCCAACTCAACTACGTTAGACGATATTACCCTTTATTACTGAAAGGCAGTACATGCACTTGTACTAAACCTTGTTTGGTAGTATATTAAGAGCCTGTTTGGTGTGGTTGGTCTTTTTAATAGAAGTTCTGTTAGAGAGAATATGTTGTGAAAGGGCTGTTTTTGATAAGTTAAAAGTGTTTGGTAAAATTTTTTATAAAAGTACTTGTAGAATAAAAAGTTGTTTGGTAAATTTTTTTATAAAAGATCTTTTAATGTTAGAATGACTGAAATAGACATTGTTTATTTTTTTATCACTTTA
>BPVZ01000082.1:1103725-1116565 GCA_020521535.1 Rubroshorea leprosula
TCCTGGGTTCGTCTCCGAACGGAAGCTGAGGGGATTTTCGGTTTAGGGGAAAAGAAAATGAGGAAGAATACGGTAAGGATTTTCTGTTTATTTCTTTGATTGGTTGAGGAATAATATAGTTAAGTATTTTCGATTTGTTTCTGTGATTGGATGAGTATTTTCGATTTGTTTCTGTGATTGGATGGGGCTGGTTGGTTTGATTATAAATTGGTCCTTTATATACTAGTTTTTTCGTAAATAAAAGGAAGTGTGAGGATAAAATGGGAAGAACATGTCAATTTCATTAAATTAGAAGCGAGAAGCTCCCGCGGAAGTAAAGAAATGGGAGCTTCCGGGTTTTGCAAAGAAAGGCGAGAAGCTGAGCTTTTCAAAAGCTGCAGCAAGTTTTGGAAGCTGACCCGTTTGGTGCAGCTTGTGCTTTTCGAGCCAAAAAGCTCTTCTCACAATCTGCACCAAACAGGCTCTAGTCTCACAGAATAAGACAAGTGAATTCAAGTCAGATATCTTTACCCTAACCTTTGGATCCTAGTAGTTCACTTTAAACCTTTAAGTATTTGAGTTTGTTGATCAAAATTTCGAACCCCACAATACCTTGAAAATCTCATTTCTCTTTTTTCAAGTTGTATACTGTTCAAAAAAATTCAAGTTAGATATTTTGAGTTTAAAAACTTTAAGATTAAAAAAGAAAGAGATGAAAGGCAACCACATAGTTAATTGCTGTCATTAATTTTTGGGTGATGGTATCCATTGCTCAAAATTTTCTTAGATGCATTCATCTTTCACCATATTTTGAAATGAAATCCATGGGCTAAGAAAAACCAAGGCAACTGAGGCTATAAAAAGGAGGCCAATCTGCTGGGGTTTATGTTAAGAAGATTCCAGTTGTGATATTCCTACATTGTTATGGTTAAATGTTTAGAGTTATTATAATTAACGATTAAGATTGAGTTGTTAGAGTTATTATGGTTAATGATTAAAAATAAATTATTAGAGTTATTACGATTAATTATTAAAATTAGATTAAGTTGTTGTTATGGTTCCTATTTGTTAAGATGCTATTTACGCTTAGCTTAGGTATAGTTGTTATGTAAAGTTTGTTTAAAAGCTACTGTGATTTAGAATAATTGAAGTTCTTATTTCCATTATCTTCCTCTTTTGAATTGGGTGGGTCTTAAAATTGGTTTAAACATGTAGAGGGATAAGGTTTAAGTTGTGTATATGTGTGTGTGTTTGGGGAGTTAAGATAAACCAATGTCCATGAGCTGTTTTTCATCCCAAGGTAGATGAGGTGAAGGGTGTGCCATGGCAGCTGCTAGCTCATGGGATACTCTTGCTGCCAAAGCATGGTGGCGTGGGTTAGGAGTTTGCATGAGTTAGGAGAGATGAAATTACCTTGATATGTAAATGCATTTATGTTAATTATTGCTTTTCAAATTGTCTGTAGAAATTGTTACTCTTTCTTCTTTATATCATACTTTTTCAATTGTAATTTATATATTATACACAAGAATTACTTAAAATTATTTAGATAAAAATTAAGATCAACAAACAAATATGTATAAAGAATACTAAGATTATTTAAAAAAAACATGTATATTGTGAGAGATTTCACTCTAATATACCAAAATATATAAAATAAAATCAATTATAGTGGGCATCTAGATTAATATTTTAAAGATATTTTATAGTTGATATCTAATTAATAATTGTTATTCTTTAAAATTAAAAATACCGTTTGATTATGAACTGATCATCCTGATCCAGTGATATGAACTTGAGTTAGGTTCATTTATCTCTTATGAGTGATGTGTTCGAGTTCCACATATTCTTTCTTCCTTACTTCACTTAATACATATAAATAATTTCAATTTATTAAAAAAAATACCGTTTGAATACAATTACTCAAACTCCAAACCAAAACCCCCATAGTAAAATAATAAAAAAATTATAAGGATCAAACCTTGCCGCCGTTGCCGGGAAAAGAAAAGAAAAGAAAAGAAAAGAAAATTTTTCATTTTTTATCCCAATAAAAAGGTTAAATCCTTATTTTGGTCCCTCAATTATTGTATGAACCCTCAATTTAATCCCTTAACTCAAAAAATCCTTAATTTGATATCTACTGTTTACCATTTGAACCCCAACTTGGTCATTCCATTAAAATTCTTATGACGTATCCTATTAATTTACAGTTACATGATGAGATGTCAAATTTAATACATGTGGAAAGACAACATGACAAAAAAAATAATGACAAAAAAAATAATAATATTATAAAAAAACTTAAAAAATTCTTTTTTTTTTTTCCTTCTCCTTCCCTTTCTCTTTCCCCTTGAAACCCAACGGCTACTAGGTTCAATGGAACCCAACAATCGTCGCTGGATTCGATGGAACCCAACATGTCTCGATTCTTTCGAACCCAGGGGCAAAAATTAAAAAATAAATTTTTTTTTTTGTGAGTTTTGTTGTTTGATAATGATGAAGAATTAATTGGTGAAGATGAAGAATTGGTTGATGAAAAAGGCAAGGCAAGAAAGAGGAAGGAAAAAGAAAGGGCACTTGTTGGGTTCGATTGAACTCAAGTGTTGGGTTCTTTTGAACCTAGGGGCAAAAAAAAAATTTTTTATTTTTTATTTTTTTTGGGTTTTGTTGTTTGATGATGATGATAAACAACTTAGTAAGGGTAGAGATTGGTTGAGATGTTAGAGATTGATTAAGATGTTAGGATTTGCAGAAGAGGAAAGAGAAAGGGAAAGGGCAAAAGGAAAGGGAAAGGGCAAAAGGAAAGAGAAAGGGAAAGGGCAAAAGGAAAGAGAAAAGGAAAGGGCAAGAGGAAAGAGAGGAACAAAAAACAAAAAAAGGCTAAAAAAAGGATTTTTTTTTTTTTTTGAGGGATGAGTTGGAATGATCATGTTATTTATTTTTTCCAATCTGTCAATTTTTGTGTGAAAATTTTACATGTAATGTTTCTTCCATTAATTACTATGATAAAATTAATAGAAGGATGAAGTTGGGGTAAAATGATTAATAGTAAGATTAAATCATGGACTTTTTGAGTTAAGGGACTAAATCGAGGTCTATACAATAGTTGAGGGACCAAAGTGGGGTTTAATCAAATAAAAAAGGGGAAAACGAAAAACAAGTCGGCTCTTCCTGATTTATAAAAATTTTTTTTTTTTTTTTGAGTGAAAGTTTATAATATTTTTGGTAGAAGCTCTTTCTTTCGAGGGAAAAAAATCAGAAAAAATGGGAAGCGATAGGAAGTCGAAGGAGGAGAAGAAGAGCAAGAAGCGAGCAACAACTTATTCTTCTGCCTCCGAAGGTTCTTCTTGATTTAATTTTCTTCTGGCCTGTTTGTTTCTCCAGAAACCTAGGGAATCTATTGTTCACGTTTGTTTACTATTTCTTTGAATTCGAGTGGAAGACGAGAAACCCATCTGAATCACGTTAACCTGTTTCACCAAAATAAAGCTTCATTTTTTATAATTTCTCTGATGTTGCAATGATTGTTTTGTTTTGGGTCTATGGTTAAGTTGAAGGAATTGAACTTTGTTTTGCTTCCAATTCAAAGTCCTGCAGCTAAATTTTGGATTTTTACGTTAGGATTGTTTTCTTATTTTGATTATATATTTGCTTACTGTGAATTTACAGATGAAGGAAGAAGCAAAAGACGGAGAAGTGGAGAACGAGAGGAGAGGAAGAAAAGGAGTGACAAGAAAGAGGAAAAGAAGAATAAGAAATCTCATAAGCACCGCTCTGGTAAAGGTACTATAATTCTCTGTTCCTTGTTTCTATGTTATTGTTAAACTTGGTTTTGTTTGTTAAGTGGATCTAATGTTTATCAATTTCTCTTAATGAGCTTATTTTAGGTTTCTCAGATAAGTTCAATTTAATCAGTGTTCCTTTCTTCTTCTTCTTTTTTTCTTTTTCCAAAGATTGTTCAAAAGAAAAAATACCCCGTTTTTAGTTGATTACGAGGAAGGGGATAAGCTAGACTGATGAATTGGATCGTTTTTTCGAGCTTGAGTGAGTGATTACAAGTAAGAAGAACATAAAACAATCAGTAAGAAGAACATAAAACAATCAGTAAGAAGAACATAAAACAATCAGTTGGATTCCTTCCTCTTGGATTTTCTATTCTAGGGAGGGAGTAGCCAGCTTTTCCTTGAGTTTTGTCTGATTGGTATCTAGCATTTTCAGGATGCCTATAACTTGATACGGACCAAGTTGATATATACTTGAAAATTCACTAAATCTTAGTAATGGTCTTTTTTGATGACTAATGCTTGGAAAAGTGTTGAATTTTCGCAAGTTTCGTTGTATGAAACGATTATATCTTATAAGCATCCTTTTATTGTATCAGAGGAAAAATCAAAGGATAAGCACAAAAGTAAGCATCACAAAGGTGAAGACCATTTGGTGAGTACTCTTTCTACTGCATTCTGAAATTAGCATTGATTTATTTCATAATTTTAAACCCAGGTTCTTCTTGACTGCTGTCCCCTGTGTTAGATGCTTCTTAAATGCGTTAAAAATCCTAGAATTGTTTTCAAGGCATATAACTAGAATTTGGCTGAAGTCTGAATATCTTGATAATTTTGTTTTAGCATAAAAAAAATCTGACAGACCTCTCTGGTTGAGAGTTGTGTATGCGCTGGTAAGCATATCCAGAAGAAAAGGTAGAGAAATCTAAGGAAGTTTGGCATGTATGGAAGAAATTATGGTGATGCTAGCTATTATAAACACATTCCTTACCATCTTAATCGTTGCAACCTTTTAGATACCATGGAAACAACAGAATAAAAAATATGCCCCATTCTGTTGTGATGTGTAATGGTGCCAACATCAGAACTTTTCCCCCTTATGATGCTTAGAGTTCTGGTAAGCATTGTTTGAGAATACTTATTGGAGTATATGTATTCCATCTACTTACGACTGAAGTGCACGCACAGTCCTGTCATATATAATTAGAGCAGAAGAATCCTATATGTGCGTTTAACATGTTGAAAGAGGTTGCCAAGAATCAAGATGCAAGAAATTACAAACTTTGAACCTCTGAAGTTTCAGTGCATTGAGTTTCTTGTGTTTTGCCTTCTTATCCTATGAATATGATTGTTTTTGAGTGGGATGATATATGGCGATTATTTTAAACCCTGCATTTCTTGATGTTGTGTATTGTCATTCCTACAGAAAAATGGGTTCCAAAAGCTATCCAGTGATGACTATTTCTCTAAGAACAATGAGTTCGCTACCTGGCTAAAAGAAGAAAAGAACATGTTTTTCTCTGAGCTTTCATCCGAGTCTGCACGGGAACTGTTCTCGGTCTTTGTCAAAGACTGGAACAACCAGAGGCTAGAACTCCGATACTATGAAGGCATTGTTAGTGGACCACGATCTGCACATAACTGGAAAATCAAATAGTTACCTGGGGGGAAAATTGGAGAATCGACCAGCAGCTTGATCTATGATTGTTCTTTTTGCTTTTGTTGTCCTCTGTCTATGTTTATGCTGATTTTGGCAGTCTAAAAGATGTATTTTGTAATTTCATTGGATACATGCAACTAGTTTCTTGTTAGATAATGTTATCAGTTTTAGTTATGAGAATTACTCATGTCAGTCTTTTTGGATATGACATTTTTATTTACTCAACTCTCAGTTAGAGAGGAGATGATGGTAGTTATGATACAAGATAACTTTCACTTTTCCAAATATGACTTTTCATTTCATAATCTGACCTCATGAACCCGCATTTTCAGTTTAATAATACGTTATATTTTATTTAATAATATGTAAGGATTTCAAATTTATAATTTTATATGACATTGTATTTAGAATAATTAGAATATTTTTCATTTGGTAAAGAATGATGAGTTTAACTTTTATATGTATTTATCTACTTTTTTTTTTAGCTTAGCATTTAATTTTATGAATATTTTATAACTTAGTCCTACATAAATTTACATCAATCTCATTATTTTATAGCTGAAAATGAAAGAGTAAATTTGATAAAAATTAATTTTTCAACAAATTGTAGTTTGTACATATTATAATAATTCAGTGATAACTTTTTCTCTAAGTGTCTGATTGAGGTGATTTGTAAGGGCATTACAAAGTTAAGAAGCAGAGTTACAATTTATCTTTTAAGAGGTTAACTTAGTTCAATCAATTTCAAGACAGAATTCCAGTTGGAATGCGCAGCTTTGCACAGAAGAAGGCTGTGCAGATTGCGAGAAAAAAAAAAAAAAAAAGAACTGGACTGTGTTTTCAGGTGGTGGGCTGGCAGTATACTAGGCCCAAAAAGTTCACAAACCCTAATAGAACATGGGCCAGGAAAAAAATGGAAAAAAATGGAAAAAATTAGAAGGTTTATAATATATATACATGGTCGACGCCGCCGCCGCTGCGTCCTTTTTGGACAAACCTGCTGGAGGAGGAGGACGCCTTCCCCAGCCCTGTTTTGAAAAAAATCTAAGAAGACGACGCAGCAGCTCTGTTTTTCTTCTCTTCTCCGCCGGGTTTGCTTGGGAAATCTGCACAGCAGCACGCCATTGAGAAGAAGTTGCAGTTCGGCTTTGCTCTTCATTGGGACTAGTCTGTTTTCCCTCGTTTTTTTACTGTCACTCCGTCGAGACGAAAAACCCTGGCCGTTTCAACAACGCTCTGTCGGCGCTCAAGTATATTCCTATAATCTTATTGGAGACTTGTTGAAAGCTGAAAATGGCTGAAGAGGATGTAGAAGCCGTGGCTGAAGAAAAGGAAGAAATCAAGTCGTTTAAAGCTCTGGGTTTGTGCGACGAATTGGTAGAAGCATGCGAAAGTTTGGGATGGAAAACCCCAACAAAAATACAGATTGAAGCCATTCCCCATGCGCTCGAAGGTTGGTTCCCTTCAACGTAAGTCCTCCCTTCGTTTCACCTGAGAATTCAATTGATTGTTGACGGTTTTTGGGAAATTTGTATTGTAGGTAAAGACTTGATTGGACTTGCACAAACAGGTTCTGGCAAAACAGGAGCTTTTGCTCTTCCCATACTGCAATCACTTCTAGACTATCATTCTAAACAGGAACATAAATCTTCTCCGGTATTCTTTGCTTGTGTGCTCTCTCCGACAAGGTAACATCTGAACTTATAATTTGATCATAGAGCAGATGTTTGGATTATGTCAAAGGTTTCTTAACTCATTTTCTTTCTGTGGCTGCGGTAAACACACCTCAGGGAGCTTGCAATTCAAATTGCTGAGCAGTTTGAAGCTTTAGGATCTGGGATTGGCCTTAAGTGTGCTGTGGTAAGATAAAAGGCTTAGCTTTATTAATTTAGGTGGTTTTGTTGAAAACTGAATAAATTCTTATTTAAGCTTTTGATGCTAAGGCACTGGTATTGAAGGTCCATTGAATTTTGGTTGATTGAATTTTCTTGTGAAGCTTCAAAATATTTTTTCTTGATGCTATCATCTTTGTTTCTAACATTTTTTAATTTTGGAAGCTTGTTGGAGGTGTAGACATGATGCAGCAGCAAATTGCTCTTGGAAAGCGGCCACATATTATTGTAAGTTTATCTGCTGAGATTACTTTTTCTTCTCCCTTATCCAACCTGCCTTGTTATGGAAAAGATTTATCCTTGTTCTGTTTTTTTACTTCTACAATGCTTAGATTTAATAACTCTTTTTACTTGCAGGTTGGGACACCTGGACGTGTTGTTGATCATCTGTCCAATACAAAAGGTTTTTCACTTCGCATGTTGAAGTACATGGTAGGAGTTTCTTCTTTCTCTTCCTCTTTTGACCACCAAATTCAATAATCTGTGGCTGTTTAAAGAATGCATGTTTTTCCTCTTCTGTTACTGCTACAGTTTGTGAAACCTCCATATGGTTTCTCTCTTTCTTTTACTTTTGTTTTGATTTCCTTTTTGAGCTATTTTAGTAGCTTCTTGTAGCGTTACCTAGTAGAATAGGACAATGAACTGGATATTTTAGTTGTTTGCACTGTCTGCCTTCTCTTTTGCTTATGTAAATCCTTATCGGTATGCTATGAATTTACTAGATGTTTATTGGATTAACATGTTCTGTGGTTATTCTTATGCCATTTATTAAATTCTTTTTGTACCATTAAACTTCTGCGTTTTTATGGTAATGATGATATTGGATGAGTGTGCAACATGATAACAAATTTTCCTCAACCTAGAAAGTTACTAACGCTGCTGTTTTTGTTTTCTTTTTCTCTCTTTTTTTTCCCCCTTTTGCTTTGGTTTCTGATGCTGTATGTGAATGCATTTGGCAGGTATTAGATGAGGCAGACAGATTGCTAAATGAAGACTTTGAGAAATCACTCAATGAGATTTTGGATGCTATCCCGCGTGAGAGGCACACTTACTTATTTTCTGCAACCATGACCAAAAAGGTATAGATATAAAGTATTTAGAATGTATATTTAGACTGAAGGATGCCTTTCTATTGGTGCATGCTACTTTATGCTTGTATACTGGTAGTGCTCGGTCTTTTTACTCCAAAAGCAGTATCTAGTGCATATCGTTCTTTTTGTTTAGTGCATTTTACTGTGATATTTGTATTCTATTCATGATTTTCTAAATGAGCATAGTTATTCCCATCCAAAAATATCTCACCAGACTATGATAGAAAGCATTTCAGATTCGGCATATTCTAGTCTTTCTATGTTCTAGGTATATGTTTTCAGCCCCTTATGTTACTTCAGATTTTCTAAGTGGAATATAAGAAGGTATATTAAAGCGGATGAGGGCCACCTGATACTGAAATTTTTTTGAAAATGATATATATTTTGGGCATGGGGGAAAAAGGAAGGACTGTCAAGCACATAGAAAATATTGTAATCTTATCTAACTATATGGATATTCTAATTTGACTTGGAGAAAGTTTTAGTTTGACAACAATATTCTTTTACAGGTGCGAAAGCTGCAGAGGGCCTGTCTAAGGAATCCTGTGAAGGTTTGATGATAATATGTCTGCACATCATTGGCATTCTTTATATCATTTGCCTTTGGCACTAACATTTGTCAGTTTTTGCATTTGGTTTGCAGATTGAAGCAGCATCAAAATATTCCACTGTTGACACACTGAAGCAGCAGTATCGTTTCATACCTGCTAAGTACAAGGTTTCTTCTCCTCTTAGCATCAAATTTATTTCAAGATGTCTGCTGTTATATGGATAATTATGCTCATAAACTATCACAGCTGGTGATTCATGATTGGTTTTATGACCAATTCAACTAAATTGGACCTTAGTTTCAAAATAGTTGGGATCAGCAGTGGGAATCATTTTTTCCATTCCATTTGATCAAGGGTTATGTCACAGTCATAATTTGATACTGATACAAGATTTAACTTAATAAGAATTAAGGAGAACCTTTAGGTGAAATACTGAACTTAAATGGGATCTTTTAATCATAGTTCACTAAAAGTCATTGAGTATGGTAAGGTAGATGATTTTAGAAAAGATGTATTTGTCATAAGATGGTTTCTTAACATTCTTTATGTGCTTTTTGTTACTAGGTAAGATAAACATGTGATTCATATTGAGTTTCTAATTAAATGTCCAGCAAAAAGTGACATTGGCAGATTCAAAATGATTTTTGTTCTCTCTTTTTTTTCCCAAAAGAAAATATTGCGAGTGAAAGGACATTTATTCATAGTTTTATTCTTAGAATTTCTAGGCCATTTGTTGGCGCCGCCTTGTTTATGCTTATGAACATCTTATCTTCTTTCAGGATTGCTATCTGGTATATATTTTGACAGAGATGTCCGGGTGTACATCTATGGTTTTCACACGAACATGCGACGCAACTCGCCTTTTGGCTTTGATTCTTCGAAATCTTAATATTAGAGCCATTCCCATTAGTGGCCAAATGACTCAGGTATGCTACACAAATGTTGATTTTCTATGCAGATCTGAAGCCTATTCTCTTCCTTCCCACCATCCTTTTTATGCTACCTCAAATTATATCTGCCCTTCGTTAATGGAACATAATTGACAGTCAAAGAGACTTGGAGCCTTAAATAAGTTCAAGTCTGGGGAATGTAACGTTCTTGTCTGCACTGATGTGGCAAGTAGAGGACTTGATATTCCATCTGTGGATATGGTCATTAATTATGATATCCCTACAAACTCCAAGGTAATGCATTAGGTTTGCTCCCTCATTTTTTCTTATTAGACCTTATTTTAAATTTTGTGGGCCATTTCATGCATTGCCACTGTGCATTTAGCCCCAACATATGGATGGACCTTCAATGTAATATGTCCATTTAAGTATGCAAATATTTTTGATTCTTTGGCTTAATCTGCCATCTCTAGTGCACTGACTCCAAATGGGTAACAGGATTATATCCATCGAGTAGGAAGAACTGCTCGTGCAGGGCGATCAGGTGTTGCAATATCACTGGTAAATCAGTATGAGCTGGAGTGGTATATACAGATAGAGAAGCTCATTGGTATGTCATTCATGCTATATTTGCTTCAGGGTTGCACAGAAGTATTTTGCAAGATGCTTACATATCTCATTATATTCCAGGGAAAAAGTTACCCGAGTATCCTGCACAAGAAGAGGAAGTGCTGCTGTTACTTGAAAGTGTTACGGAAGCCAAAAGATTATCACAGATGGTATTTCCTAATTTGAGTAAACTTGAGCTTATTTAATTTGATTTTTATATTTTACGAAAATTGAGACTGACAACCATGAAACATATGCAGAGAATGAAGGAAAGTGGAGGCAGGAAGAGGAGAAAGGGTGGAGATGATGATGAGGAAGATGTGGAGAGATATTTAGGTGTCAAGGATAAGAAGTTCACAAAGAAGATAAAGAAAAAATGACGTTAATTGTTGTCACTGCAAATTTTGCTTTACATATTTTTGTAATATCTAATTTATTATTGCCCGTGGAATGCTGGTATAGAGTCAGCTAGGATCAACATTACCTTATACATTTTGTTATACACTAATAATTTTTTTTTACGTATATTTTTAAAATTGTCGATTTTTGTTACTTGTATCATTAAATATTTATTATTTTCATCGATATATAATGAAGTGCGTAATTTTACGAGATGTATCAATCATCTTCTTAGAGAAACAGAATTAAAAATGGAAGTCTACAGTGAATTTGAAGGAGAACAAAAAGAAAGCAGTAACCAAAAATATCGGTGGTGGTGTTTGCATTTGGTTTTTAGTGTTTATTGTTATACTTAGGTGTAAAATAATCCGAGTAATTTAAAAAAATGTGACAATAATTTTACCCAAAATCAATACTAAATATATATTTTTTAACAGTATATAATTATAAAAACACTTAATAAAACTCACTTTGCTGTTTATTTATTAATATTAAGTTTTATTACAAAATGCTCTCTATTCACTTTTCATGTCATAATCGCCCGCATCAGAAAAACGGGTATTGTGAGGTCTTGCGAGCACAAGAAGTATGACCCGATCCGCGATTGTATAGGAATCTTACCGGTGTACGGACTAAGGAGCGATTATTGCGCTCATTTCTTTCCTTCCAAGGAATGAAAGAAACGCAAATACCGAAAAACAATTTTGGGAAATGTTCCGTGCCCTAACTCCTCAGCCGCCCTTAAAATTTGCCTAGCCAATTGGCCGTTCCGATCCCTGTACTGCGCTCGGCCTTCCTTCACTACGGCGGAGACTCTCAGTAGCGCCATCTAGCCAAGCTTCCACAGCTTCCCGCATTCCTCAGTGCTTCTGGAAAGAAGCGGGGATCTGCTTTCTCATATGGAGAAAGAGTTTCGATGGATGACTTACGAGGCAACGGGATATGATTGAGCTAAGCAAGAACCCCAAAAATTTGTTCTTATGGTCGAAGGTTTGTATTGGAATGCCTTTTTCATGGGCTGCACAAACCCAGAATGTTTATAATAAGTTTACTCAATCACTATCTTTAGAAAATCTGACATTAATCTCATTTACACTCTGTTTCTCTCTCACCTTCCTATTTGTATATGCTAGAAATGAAAAACAAGCAAGTGTTGGTGACTTGAAGGAGTTTGAATTTTGGTGTCATCGGTGATATTGAAGCTATCATACAGAGGAATGTCGAAATCAACTCTCACGAGCACCTTCCTCCCATTCAATTCAAACTCCTTCAAGTCACCAACACTTGCTTGTTTTTCATTTCTAGCATGTACAAATAGGAAGGTGAGAAAGAAACAGAGTGTAAATGACATTAATGTCAGATTTTCTAAAGAGAGTGATGGAGATTTCTGTTGCCAACCAGATCCAGATGTTTGTAATAGAGATATTATTCCTAAGACCCAACAAACCTCCTGAGCGTAGTTGACTCAATTTTTTTTTAAAGAGCAGAAACTTTCGGTGAAGGGGTTGGCGTTCGCCGGAGGAATTTCATGGCGGCCGACGACTATTGCCGATTTAGGCTTAATTTGATAATACTAGTACATAACTACAGTTTGTATGTTTTTGTATCTTTTAATACTTTAAAAATATATAAAATTTATTTTATATATTTAATATTTATTTTAATTAATATTTTATATATTTTTAAAATAATAAAAACCTATAAAAATTAAAAGACAAAATAATGATAGTGTTGTTAAACCAAGGGCATGTTTGGTATAACAGTTAAAATTCAACGGATAGCGGATAGCAGATAGCGGATAGTAGATAACAGTAGCGGATAGCGGGTGGTGGTTAGTGGATAGCGGATAACGGATGGCGGATAGCGAAAAGTGAGTAACGGATAATAAATAACGGATTCGATAAATATAACTGTTTGGCTATACAATGGTTAGCGATTGTTATTTAACATTAAATGACTAATAAGGACATGTTTAAAAACAAATAAG
>BPVZ01000082.1:1125704-1138828 GCA_020521535.1 Rubroshorea leprosula
CCAACAAAAGTTGATCGCGTGGCCTAATGGATAAGGCGCTCGCCTCCGGAGCGGGAGATTGTGGGTTCGAGTCCCATCGCGATCGTGTAGTTCACTTTTATTCATTTCACGCGTGCCGCACGCTTTTAATAGGGGACTGATTCTCTACTGCTACTCCTACCATCTCTGTCTTTCTTCTTCTCCATTTATTTATTTATTTATTTTTATTTTTTATTTTTTATTTTTTTATTTTTAGGAGTGGGCGTACTGCAGCATTACTCTTGGTGTATTTTATCTTATCTTCCGAAGTAGAAACTTCTCTGTAAAGAATATCAAAGTTTAGCATGTTGTATTCAACCCGAACTATAAAGACTTAGGAATCCCCGAATCAGACTACAGTAAATATGAGCTGAAAACCCAAATACCATTCTTTCTTTCTGGAGAAGAACAGGATGACTCATAACTATTGAAATGATTTATCTGATGTTTCAGACTAAATGAGTCATCTTCCAACAGGATAGTCAATAGCCAAGAAATAACTTCCAACAATCACAAATGAAGCAATCCCTCTGCGTGCCATCCGCAGCCAAATGCCACATAACAAGAGATTTCTATCTGCAGGGTGGACTCCTGCAAGTCTTTCAAACCTTCTTCCTGGCCTTCTCCATTTCACAGTTTTCTCTCCATTACAATATACTGTGAGGAAATAAAAAGGCAATCAGCTTATACATTAGTTGTTCAAAACACTGTTCTAAACTTCGTGTACATACCAAAACAGTCTAACACCAGGAATTTAAATGCTTAAGTATAAAACTACTTATTATTAAGTGCCAGAAGGTGAGGTAAACCCAAGTGCCTATTTTATCCATTACATGAAGCCACAGGCCAGGGGTAAAAGTAGGAGCAAATATGGAGGTTCAAAAACCTAAAACTTGTACCTCATCCCATTAGGATGGGGAGCATGCACATTTTCAATTGGCTACAAGCAGAGGTGCTACAGCTTGTACCATCAAAGAGAAAAGCAATCATTAAACATAAGCGTTGTGTAGTAAGCCAAATGTTTAGAAGAACCTATACTTAGACATAATATGGAAAAAGAAACTTCTTTTCATTTTTCAGTAAAAACCTGATAGATATAATCACAACTGTAATGTCAAATTGACACCTTAGCTAATATTTCTAGTACATAACTAAAAGCAAAATAACCTTCCCGGTAACAATTGCCATATCTTGGGCAGCACAATGCACTGTGATCGACATTTGGCAAGTGCCAAAACCATGAGAAGAAGCAGCAACAACTGAACCTGAAAAACCAGCTGCAAGACTAACCACTAAAGGAGAGAGTGGACCAATTTTTTCATCAGAGCTGCAGGGAAAGCAATAAAAAAATTCGAAGTTTAGGCATAGAAGCTAGTACCCAATTCTTTTGCAGCATAATGGAGGGGAAATAAAGAAGGAATATCACCTAGGTAGGTGATCCATCCCGGCTGCCTTCCAACCAAGCATTACTTGGGGTAGAAACTGCCAAGTGGAAAAAAACATACCACCAAAAATTGTATCTCGAACAACTCCTGAATGCAAACCTCTCCAAAATGCACCCCATCCTTCCAAAGAGATAATTTCAGATGGCATCCGAACTTCATAAACTGAAGAAGGCTTCCCTGACCCAGTCATCATCCAAGGATGCTCCTGTAAGGCAACAACAAGATTAGGATGTTTGCTGTTTAATATGGATAAAAGACCAACAGATTGATTCAAGGCCTTCATATCCAGAATATAACCCTGGTAGAAGTTTGGCAACTACTGGAGCAACAGCTTTATTTTCTCTAACTGGAGCTCTGACTGGAATGCGAGAGGCAGAGGTTACCTGTGCACGAAGTTTAATAAGTTCAAATGGAGAACTTATCAGTGACTCCATGGCACCAGCTGCCATCCCAGCCATAAGGGCCTCAGAGACATGGACATGATTGCCTTCTCGACCAACTGCAAAAATAGAAATCATAACCACCAATTACTTGATTTTTAACAAATTGCTCCTGTTGCTACATGCTATAGACACAAAAATATGCGGTCACAATGAGGTAACATATATAATTCCATAAAACTACAATGATTTTTACAGACATTAATTCATGTTCTCTCAGATTGAAAATTAGTATTAGCCCAACTACAAGTGCCACTAATATGAACTAAATCAATCTCATCTAGACGATTTTTGACAACATTAATTGAACATGCATATAAAATCAGAGTAAAAGAAAGATAACAGAACTTGTAGAACATAACGAAACTGAAATGAAGAGAATACCCTTATAGAAGGCTGTCGGCTTCATAGATTCCAAAGCAAGCTCCCAAACCAAATATTCTCCCCCAGGCTAACCAGTTAAAACCACTGAATAAACCTGAATTGTTCAAGAACAAATAAAACCACATGAAACAGATAAAGAGTTACGAAACAAACCATTCAAACTAGTTTTTTTTTAATTTACAAGAGAGGGAGCTTGGCTACATGACAGCCTTCTTGTTTAAGGGCTAACCTGAATTTCCTGATAGAGATTGAACCTTGTTTAGAATCTGAAACGCAGTTAATTTTGAGCTGGAACCTGAACTAACCTGTTCACCTCAGAGTTAAGTACAGACAAAAATTTAGGGCTTTACAGCTAAAAATCTAAAAAGATCTCATAAACCGTTTTAAAACATACTCTTGAGTTATAACTGCGAGAGGTCTAGTAAAGAAACTAAAGCGGAAAGTGTCAAGAGGAAAAACAAACAAACCTGAACTAGGGTTTTAATGGTGTCAAGGGGGTAAGTAAAAGCAGTGCCGAAAGTCGCAAATCCCACAGCAGCAATTGCATGCGTTGCAAAGAGGTGGTTCTGCATCAAGTTATCCATCTGAATCTGAAATTAAAAAAACGATACCTCAGTATGTTAATTATAGAAAACCATTTGTTATCACCGCCAATATCATGCATATATGACGTCAATGTGTTTTGGTGAAATGTGCATCACCTGTTTGATGAAGTGTGTAGTAGATTGAAAAGCTAGTCAGTTCAGGTCTGAAAGTAGAACCTCAGACCCAAGATTCACAACCAAAAAATGTAACTTATTTTAGTCGTAGCATCCTTTACCCTTTCAGAACAGGGTTATATGGAGTTGCCAGAAAGATAAATCTACACAAGCCAATGCGCAGGAAGCAACTTCGTCTGCGAACGGTTGTTCTATTTTGATGCCTTGGCTCTAGCATGCATTGCCGATTCGTATTTTGGAAGGTGCAGGACCTGTTCCATGAAATGCTTCAATGAAAATGCGTACTTCGCTTATGGACGGATGGATGGTATCGTCAGAATGTGCATTTTGAAGGTTCCTGTTCTTCAGCAGAATGGTAAAGACAGATTGAAGGTATCTAATGAAGGATTTTTTTGAAAATTTTTATTTAAATAAAATTTACCAATATTGTGCTGGCGTTTAATTTGTGTTAACAGGAGTCAAATCTGTTTCTCTACTTAGGGATTGCTTCAGGAATGGTCACCAAGTAACCAAATTTATTTTACAGTAAAAATTATAACCAGAGCAACTCAAACTTTTGAATCAAATCTTTCCGAGCCAAGTCTTGCGCGAAAAGTTCGTTGACCTCAATTCAAGCTTCTTCGAAAACCTATGTTGCATTTGTACCCTGTAGTTGTAGACACGTCATATAGTTACAATGCTAAGTAATATTGTGTTAACATTATAACTATATTTTCACCATAGCCAAGTCTTTTTTGACGAAGAATTAATGAAAATGCTATAACCACAAACACATTATCTGAATTGTCTCAAAAGAACCGATTCCGCACGACCTGCTAAATCGTGTAAATTGAAACAAAACAGATAGATCCCAATGCACCTCATAAAGAAACATTTATCATCACTCTAGTTTGCGCTGAAAAACCAGCCGCATTCAAGTAAAATGAAATTAACAAAACAAGGAGGCACAAAACTTTGGAGCTCAAGCATCATCAAGAGCAAGGACACCTGGGAGAGTTTTCCCTTCAAGAAGCTCTAAGCTGGCACCACCACCAGTGGAGATGTGGCTCATCTTGTCAGCGAGTCCTGCCTTCTCAACAGCAGCAACAGAGTCACCTCCACCTATGATTGTTGTTACCCCGTTGCCACTAAGCTCTGCAAGTTTCCTTGCAATTGCCTGCAAATTAAGTAAGCATCTTTCAACTTCCATGCCACCACATAGAAACTTTTAACTACCAGTCCTATGTCAAGAAAGACTAAGTTTCAATGCTGAAGTATGCTTGGAAGTCTTGAGTAATTTTTAATTAGTAACCAGGATCCAGGAACAAGCACTTAATCATCACCAAGCATTCAAATATCAGACCAAACTCCAAAGTTGATTCACATACCTCAGTTCCAGCTGCAAACTTGTTAAACTCAAACACACCCATAGGTCCATTCCAGATGATAGTCTTTGTTTTGTCCAAAGCTTCACTAAAGGTCTTGATGGAATCGGGTCCAATATCCAACCCCATCCAACCATCAGGAATTTGTGATGCAGGCACAATCTGCAGAACATAGGATTAAAACTTCAGATGAAAAAAAATTCATGCAAACTAGAACAGCAAAAGAAAGAAATATTTCTCAAAGGTTATAGTTCCTATTTCTTTTGTGAGACAAATTTTACTTCTTCCAACCGGCTCCCAAATTCCAAAAAGAAGCAGGAAAACATGAAATAGAAATGAATGTTCAAATATACCTTGCTGTTAGCATCTGCAGCAAATTTATCAGCTATAACAACATCTGCAGGAAGCAGGAGGGAGACCCCTTTAGCTTTGGCCTTCTCGATGAGTGATGTTGCAAGATCAAGCTTGTCTTCCTCAACAAGGGATGATCCAACTGAGTATCCTTGGGCTTTGTAGAAAGTAAAGATCATTCCTCCACCAAGCAAGAGCAGGTCAACCTTAGCCAAGAGAGATTCAATAACCCCAATCTTGGTTGATACCTTCGAACCACCAACAATAGCGGCAAATGGCTTCTTGGGATTTGCCACAGCTCCAACAAGATAATCAAGTTCCTAAAATCAGAAAACAAGTTAACAGGACAGATGTTGATGTTGATAATAAAAATCTGCAATTAAACAGAAAATTTAGGTTTCCATCTATGTGCTAGAAAGAACCACAGCACTAAGCTAAGTTTATGCTGAGAAATAGTTTCAACATGGAAGACAATAAGCAATGAAAGGAAACTATCAGATTCCAGAGAGCAAAGAGATACCATGACTTGGCTTGGAATCTGCAAACTCCATTCTCATAATAGTTAAAATACACCATGGAAGAGGTGATGGTTCTCAAAGCAACATACCATCTGCATGAGAAAACCAGCAACAGAGGGCTTCAAGAACTTAGCCACTCCCTCTGTGGAAGCATGGGCTCTGTGAGCAGTACCGAATGCATCATTAACATAGACATCTGCAAGTGAAGCAAGTTTCTTTGCAAATTCAGGGTCATTCTTTTCCTCCTCCTTGTAGAACCTCACATTTTCAAGAAGCAAGACACCTCCATTAGGAAGTTCAACCACCATTTTCTCTACTTCCTCACCAATACAATCATTTGCCATCTTAACCTGCCACAGGAAAACAAGATATAATGACTAACGAATAAAGAAAAAGAAACCCCAGAAGGAGGTAACTTTCAAAAGTCAAAACAAACCTCCACTCCAAGGAGTTCAGACAGCCTTGGCACCAAAGGCTTCAAGCTGTACTTGGGTGTCACACCCTTTGGGCGTCCCTGAAAACCACAATCATCAAAATAAGTAACTTGCAGTTTGCAATAAAAGTTGGACAAATAAATAACTTTTTTAACATTTCTTAAAGAAATCACAGAAAAACAACATGGTAGAAAACAAAACGTAGTTATAGATTCACATTTCTACAAACAAAAAATCATTTAAACAAAACGTTCAGAAGACTAAATAACACAAGTTGATCCAGAAAAATGAAAATATAATCCATCCGCTTCATATTGATCCAAACAAGGTCAGATGAAACAGTGGTAATCATCACGAGAACATAAAAATCACACCTTGGAAGACAAGAAATAGCATTCAAATGAATCAAGTAGAAAAAAAAAAAAAAAGATTTTAACTTGAATCACACACGCAAACAAGCTTTAAAAATGAAACAAGAATCTAGAAATGTACCAAGTGACTAGAGAGGATGACTCTAGCGCCGTGGCCCATCAAGTACTTGATAGTGGGCACGGCGGCGCGGATTCTGGTGTCATCGGTGATATTGAAGTTATCATCCAAAGGAACGTTGAGATCAACCCTCACGAACACCCTTTTTCCCTTCAAATCAGATTCCTCCAAGTCACCAACACTCCTCTTGGTCGCCATCACTGCACACGGAAACACTGCATCCAGGAAGAAAAATCAATCAAACGTAAAAATCCAGAACGAGATCAGAGAAATAGAGACTGAAAACATATGAATGTTGTCGCTGGATTCGAGAGAACGTACAATGACGAGAATGTTCGAGAAATAGTTTTCCGTTCGGTTGTGTAGAATTGTAGACTGGGTAGCAGAAATACGGGTGGAGGGTGGGAGGTTAAACAAGGATTTACGGAGAGAACCAAGTTTTGTGTTTTCTTGGGTTTAATTTAGGCTTTTTTATGGGCCGAGAGAAAACTAGGGGTTTAGGCGAGAATTTTTTTTTTTTTTCAATATGTGTCTTAATAGCATTTTTTTATTTACTATAAGAGAATTGGGTTAGTTTTTGCACACCCCAAGATTATTTCTCCCTCGATGGCTAACAAACTTAAGGGCACATCTCTCCCATTGTAAGTACGAGTCCAGTACTATTGACCTTGGACATCTTGAAATAGGTCACTAAAGTTGGTCATTTGCCTTAAGTCAAATATAACCAAGGCCAAACCACCTAGCAACCAAAGTCGAGGTCTCTTTTTACCAGTTACACAATAATTATGGTAAGATTGTAACTAACTAATCTCTATTTCTAATATATTCACTCTATCAATTACATTGTATCTCGATTATTTCATTAAAAAATAACCCTTAAAATCTCTTGTTACAAGTACTTACAATTGATCTAAAACTTTTCTTTTTATTTCTTTAGAATAGAACAAAATAACATTGATTTAGACATCAAAGTATTTACCTCGAAACCAAACCTCAAGGTTTTTCAGGTTAACTAACTCAACGAACTGAAGTTGAAGGAAGATGGGAGATTTTTTGTGTTTACACTTATCGACCTAATGTATTCAAGAAAATTAATTTTTTTAAATACTAAGACTAAAACTTGAACCTTACTGATCCACATCAATGATATATTTATTATATTTTTTTATTTTTAATTTATATAAAAAGTTACAAATATAAATTTTATTTTTAACATCAATATTATGTAAAATAATTGTATTAAATAATTAATAAATTTTAAGTCAATTTTTATTTTTTTAAATATTTTATTTTAGTTTTTGGTTTCAAAAACTTAAGCTAATAAAACGACATACAAGGATTAAAACTTTGAACGTTATAAATTTCAAGACCTGTATCTTATCAGGATGACTTTTGTTTAAACTTTGAACGTTATAAATTTCAATACCTGTTTAAATTTCTATTGAACAATCAACCTACAGCTAGTAAAAAGAAAATAATAATAAAACTAATTATATATTAAATGGGGAAATGAGATGTGGATTTTCATTTTTCCTGATATAAGCAAGAAATGGATTGTTTGAGTTAATGGAAAAATAGAAAAATCCTATACGCAACCTGTATTTAAGAGAAAAAACAAGAACGTACATGGAACATTAGCTCCACCCTCAGAACTCAAAGGTCAATCGGTCACCAGTTACTACCTCATAAGACATACTTATTCTCAACCTTATTAACGAAATATAAATATAATATAATCATGTAAGTTTGCCATAACAAGAGCGAACAAATAATAAGTTCTATTAAATTACAGTGTCAATTGCGTATCTTTCTAGAAAATTCCGCGAAACTTTATCATTCAGATTATTCAGTTGACTAACTGAACGCGGCTTACGATCTGGTCTGTGGACAACACCCCACCCCCCCCCCGACTCCCCTTTCTTTTTTTTGAAAGAAAGATATTTGGTGCGGTGGCATGGTGTTGGTCATAAGAAAGATTTTTCTATGATCTGGAAAAGACTTATATAATGCCACCAGATCGCACTTTTGATGAAAAAAAAAAAGACCCTTTCATTTTTGTGTGGTAGATTTGTGATCATATAGGTTTTGTGTGTCCCTTTCCACAAATTTGATATCAACGTCAATTCCAGCAACTACCCTAACCATCAGTAGAGAGAGCAATTCTGGCACTACATGATCCATTTTGGATTTAGATTTATGTCTATCCTTTTTTCTTTTTTCTTTTTTTTTTTGAATCATGATCGCTACAATCTGCAGCCAGCGGCCCCACAAAAGCTAGCTCTTCCTTTGGTGAACCATCCATTTTTATTGAATGACATCAAGTTGCCAATGCCAAGCCAGTCAGGTTTTGCTGACCAAAAAATGTGAATCCAGTAACATGAAACACTTAAATCAACAATAAACATGGATTTTAGTCATTATAATGCAGAATGTTTCGAGTTTCTGGTGATTTCATGCTCATTCAAACTAGCACCGGATGCTTCATGGGGTAGCAAGTAAAGGTGTGAAGCATGCTGTTGGTTTTTGGTGTGGTACACAAGAATAGAAACAAAGGGCTCGGATAAAAATGCAAACTGTATATCAATTTCCAACAGCATTCAAATCACAGGGATGGCGCTGCAGATTTCAATGTAGGAAAAAATAAGTTTGTCATTAAAATCATTAACTTTATTTGAAACGCAGCTCAACTGGCTCAATCTGCTGATTTGTACTCTCTTGTGACAAGATTAGCACGTCGAAATAGAGAAAAGGGTAGGCAGAATGCAACCTTATACTACTGCCTAAATGTGTAATTTACAACATGAACTCATATCTTCCTACAGCATCTCGTTCCACCATTGCAAAGATGAAGAAAATATTGTCAATGGGAATGAGAGAAAAATTGTTCTCACACAGCAACTGGTGTAGCCTCATCGAGAGCAAGCACACCTGGAAGCTCCTTGCCTTCCAACAACTCCAAACTGGCACCACCACCAGTTGAAATGTGGCTCATCACGCTAGCAACTCCTACTTTTTCAACTGCAGCAACAGAGTCTCCACCTCCAATGATTGTTGTCACTCCCTTGCTGCTAAGATCTGCTAGCTTCTTTGCAACAGCCTGGAAGAAGAGGCACATCCTCAATGTGACCAAGTGTTATAAACAAATAATTACTAAATGCTATAGTCAGTTCTCAGTTCAACAAGCTTCGATTCAGATGGACTGTATGAGGTCAAATCTGCATTGTGCAAGAGTTGCAGTTGACAAACTTATTGGTTGAGCATTGTTAAGCCTGTAAAATGTTGGGTGTGGGCAGGAACTCATGCATACAAGGACATACAGAAAAGGGAAGGTTAATCTATCACATTCCTTTTGGATAAAAAGGACAGACAAGAAGAGGGAAACCTTAATATGCATGCATGACACACAAATCCCTTAAAATAAAGCCATAACCAAGGAATTTATGGTTACCTCTGTTCCAACTGCAAACTTATCAAACTCAAACACTCCCATTGGTCCATTCCAGATGATTGTTTTGGTAGTGTCCAAAGCTTCATTGAAGGTCTTAACAGACTCTGGTCCAATATCCAATCCCATCCATCCATCAGGAATACCAGACGCTGGCACAACCTGCAATAAGCAGAGCAGCACCTACTTTCATTCCATGCTCATAAAGTACCAACACACAAAGACAAAAGGTTGCATAGTTGACATAAAATTTTAAAGGGTCTTAGGAAACAAACCTTACTGTTTGCATCAGGAGCAAACTTGTCGGCAATCACTACATCAGTGGGTAACAAAAGAGATACTCCTTTTGCTTTGGCCTTCCCAAGGAGGGATGTGGCAAGATCAAGCTTGTCTTCCTCTACGAGGGATGAACCAACTGATAGACCTTGTGCCTTGTAAAATGTGAAAATCATACCACCACCCAAAAGTAGTATGTCACACTTCTCCAAGAGTGACTCAATGACTCCAATCTTGGAAGAGACTTTAGAACCACCGACAATGGCAGCAAATGGCCTCTTTGGGTTTGACACTGCACCCACAAGGTAGTCCAGTTCCTGAAATAAGGTGTGAAGAAAGTCAATGATGGTATAAACCAAAGTTAAATTAAGAAAGAAAAAATATTTCCAATCTAGGACTGGAGCAGTGCAGCAATAAAAGGGCCACTCAGCCAAATTCAGACAAAAATTCCAAATGATGAATACATTTGATTGGGATCATCATACACTCAAGTGGTTGAACTAGAGACATCATAACCAATGACCAAAATTGTTGACACTTTCGAAGGTGAAGGATCAATTATTAGTTCTAACTAAAGTAACGGTCTGATTCAAAGGAATATTTCTTAGTAAATAAATTTACCTAGAGGCAACCATAGAAAATCATTGCAAAATCTTCAGAGAAATTAAGCCAGGAAATAAGAACACATAATCCTACCTTCTGCAGAAGGAAACCAGCGACAGATGGTTTCAAGAACTTTGTAACACCCTCAGTTGAAGCATGGGCTCTGTGAGCAGTCCCAAAGGCATCATTGACATAGAGATCAGCTAAGGAGGCAAGCTTCTTGGCAAACTCAGGCTCATTCTTTTCCTCTTCCTTGTAAAACCTTACATTCTCAAGGAGAAGAACACCTCCTTCTGGAAGTGAAGCAACCAATTTTTCAACCTCTGGACCAATGCAGTCATCAGCCTTCACAACCTGTTCAGTTAACAAGGAACAACCATATCAATCTCCACATCAAAATTCTAAATATGAAGCTATGACATTCTTGTTCAGGGGCTTCAGCTGACCCATAAATCATAAACATACCTGAATGCCAAGTAACTCAGATAGCCGAGGAACAAGAGGAACCAGGCTGAATTTTGGGGTGACACCTTTTGGTCGTCCCTGAGAATCACATGAACCCAACATTAGTTCAGCTAAAGAAATGAAATTTACTGAATTAAAAGCTCCAAAATTAAAAGTTCAATGATTTACTTTCAAAGACATCAAACCACAAATTTGAAAGGACAAAACATCAACTTTAACCAAATCGAGGGAACAAAACCTCAAATTGTTAAGAAGATTGATAAGAACCCAGAGTAGAGGTGGAGGAACCAAAAACCTAAGAATCTTGAAATGCTAAGTACCAAGTGGCTGGAGAGAATGACTTTAGCTCCATTCTGAATCAAATGCTTGATGGTTGGAACGGCAGCACGAACCCTGGTATCATCAGTGATGTTCTGGTTCTCATCCAAGGGAACGTTCAAGTCAACCCTCACAAACACTTTCTTCCCCTTCAAATCCGCAGCCGTCAAGTCCCCAACGCTCTTCTTCACCATCGACACAACTCCCCTCGATCCCTTCCCGCTGACCGATCTTACCCTTGAAGAGACACTGCGAGACAGCACACTGTCCCCAACCGAGGAAGCAAACCCGATGCTGTGACGCAGGGGAACTGGATTCTGGACGCGCGTGGATGGAACGCGCAGCAGGGATGCGGAGGTGCGGGAGGCAGAGGAAGAAGCTGCGGTGGTTTTGAGGAGAGAAAAGGTGGTGGGAGCGGTGGAGGAGGCCATTTCGTTTCTTCCCTTTGCTTCAGAGTAGAGCAGAATGAGTTTGTTGAAGAGGCTGAAGGAGCAGCAACAGGGAGAAAATGGGGTTGTGGGTATCTTATGGCTGAAGGGGAAGATGTGGACGGGAAGAGCAGGGGAGGGAATGATTGGATGGAGTGTAAAGGACTGAGATTTTCTTCTTATCGTCGGGTAGAGGTTGAAGATGTTCAATGGTTTTGAGATTGTAAGGAGAGGTCAATCGAGTCTCACTATTGTCACTGTCTATACACTGTCCTCTTGGATTTGGACATTGTTTCGATTCTCCTTCCTTTCTTTTCTTCTTCTTCTTCTTTCCCCTTTTATTTTTTTAACTTGCTTAAATTATATGCATCCAAAAAAACCTTCTTCAATCTTACCTGAAACTTGGAATGGACTTTGAAATTGATTTTCAAACCTACGCATGTCTTTAAAATTACTTTGTTTATAAAGAAAATGTTAAACAATACTCAATCAATGGCCAACAAATATTAAACATGTTTCACTTAAACTCTAAAAATGGATAAAATTAGTGACTACTTCTATTTCACATATGAATAAATATTATGCAACTTAAATTATAGTAGATTGTATAATCATAATCACTAAATATAATAGATTTTTTGATATTAAGATTTTATCTTATTTAATAACTTTTATTTTATAATTCAATACAGTTCAAATAATAAAAAATTTCATTTTATATATATTCTCATTTCATTTTCCCCTTTCTTTAAAAGGAAAAACTTTGAAATTTATATGAAGTGAAATACAAGAGTTCCCCAAGAAAAAAAGTATAGTAGTATATTAATAATGTTAATAGGCTTGGAAAAAATGTCTTGTATTCTAGTGGTTGAGAAAAATTTTCTCATGATTAAGAATTTGAATTTTTATATTTTTAAGTGGTATTTTAAATAATTAATAACTTGAGACAATTAAGTTAGAAATAGGGAAATAATTTTGGGATAATTTTTTTTGTCTCATTTTTTTATATAACTTGATGTGTTACTTATATGATTGATTTTTTTATTTATATGGATTTTGATATATTAAATATATCCATTCATTTAATGACATGTAAAAGTTGCATCAAAAAGTGATATAAAAAAATTGTCCTTATTTGTGAATGCAGCAGTCCTCGCTGGAAGACTCACTCACCATTTTCAGGTGCGCGACGTGAGTCGAGTCCGGATTAGTCGGGGGAAGCTCCGGATACCGGACGAGAAACCGAAAAAAAAAAAAAAAAATTGTCCTTATAACATCTTCTTTAGAAATATCAAAACTCAAACTTTGATATGGGTGAAGATAATAGAATTATCTATGTTACATAATCTATAATATGAAGTAACAAATAATAAAAATTATTGAGTTTATATGTTAAAAATTTAATTACTAAGATATGTGAGTGAAGA
>BPVZ01000082.1:1191254-1218757 GCA_020521535.1 Rubroshorea leprosula
AATTATTGTTTATATAAATTGTTAGATTTTTATTTAACATTTATATTTTAAAAATTAAAAAATAAATTAAATCTATTAAAATAAACAAATACAGTTTTGTTGTCTAAACTATTGTAAAAATAGTCTTGTAATGATTTTTTTATCAAAGTAATTCACTGATGATGTTTTTGTACAATTAAATTTTAAAATAATTAATAATATTAAATAAATAAACACATATTAATTCATATGTGAAATGACCTAATCATGATTATACCAACAAATTAAACAATTTAAAAATAATTTTTTTGTAAAATAAGGGATTGTATGTCCAACTTTCATAGCAATGTGAGTGAAAACAATTAAGAAATAAAAAAGTATAACTTCATATTTGTACAATCTAAAATAATATTAAAAAAAGACTAATCAAGAAAATTTCTATCTATTCAATCAATGCATTCAATTATGATTTATCAAAATTTTGGCATGATTCAGTTGGTTTTTTTTACTTACTAACCATTTGGTACTTAAAAGTATAATATCTAATTTTTTATTCACAAAACTTAAAAATTTTATTTTAAAATGATCAAACTTTTTTTTATATTCGAATCAACAGATCACTAATACATAATTTTGTTAGTAATAATGTAGTTATAATACTATATAAAATTATAAATTTATAATTATTATATATCAAAATTAATAAATATATAATATTATAAATAAATTCTTAAATAAAAAATTCTTCAAACAATAATACATTGTGATGATAAAATAATAATAATAATAATAATAATAATAATAATAATAATAATTTATCAATTGGTGAGCAATAATTAAATCTTGTGGAAAATGTTCCCTTCTCTTTTAACATGAATTATCGAATATAATGTCCGTTATTGTCAAAACTTGTACTAATATATAAACCTGGCATGGTATAAATAATTCCTCCAATGAGTTTGGAAAATGTAAAATATGTTTGGGTAGTTAAATATTTTTAATTGAGACTCATTCACTTGATTATCTTCGTTGACAAAGGTATGTGTACTCAACATTATCAAAATTAAACAAAGATAAACCCACACCATATTTTTATAACCCCACAAAAACAGGCCCACAGAGCAGTCTTTCCACAAATACCCTTTATCAAGAATTCTTAGCCATGTTCACACTTCACACTCCACATCAGCTAAAGTTCTAGAGATCGTCTCCACGACTCCATCCTCATCAGAATGTTAGCTAGAAAATTCTACAGCTTTGTTGCATGAGAATATGTAACTTTGCATCAAACCATAGCTGCAATTTCGCGAGAGGTTTGTAGCGTTTCAAAGAAAATGACGAAATTTGTTGCTTGAGAAAGTTCATTCAAATTATGTCTAATTAATTAACATTTTAAATATGTATATCATATCATGCATTCTGCACTGGAAAGACAAGATTCCTTGGCACTTTAAAGCAGTAAATCATTCTAACATGACAACCATAAATAGAGTTCAATATATATTAAGTTCGCCATTCAAAACCTTAAAACTTGAAATGAAAAACACAGTTTAACGATAGCAAGAACCATACGGCATATGGTATCACCAGATAAAACATAATAAAAGCTTAATCCTATTGACAATTTTTCCTCATCTGTCCTTTATATAGATCCCTGCCTTTGCTCGCTCTGCCTGGTCAATATTGTGCTGCAAAATAGATAGCATAAAAAGAAAAAGTCAAGCAGAATTTCCCTTTAGCATGTATGGAAAAGCAAAATGATCAAGATGAGGATTGAGGAACTAAACCAACAGAAGCAATTGAGCAAGCCGGGTGGCCTTAAGAAAATCGACTTCCTCACGGGCCTTAAGGATTTTGAACATGAGACACAGATTAAGCTTGCTCGCAGCACTCTGCCTGACCATGAGGTCCGTATCCTTCCTGAGTTGCCACATGCAGCTTCAATGGCTACAAGTTTTTCTCTGATTTGATTTTGTCCTTCCTCGATACTTTGTTGATCATTACTGATCTCATGCATTTCTGCTTTCAGCCTTCGGAACCCAGCCTTCAGATTTCTCATTGCAGCCTTTCTCTGCCCAGGCAATTGAACACGAAACGGTTAAAAGTTCTATTAAAGTTGTTTGTGGGTGAATATGTTGATTTACCTTGCAAAAATAACAGTAATAACATCATAACAGTTATAACATCATAACGTATAATACAAATATTTAATGTATAATACATACATTGCTATCTGTATCTAGTGACTCAATAAAAAATATTTATTTCAAAAAAAAAAAATTACACTTGTTTAGTGATCATAACAATAGCCAATATAAAACAACAAATATCAAGCAGGCTCTCTCTTAAGACAAGAGCTTCTCTCACTAAGATTGAGTGGATTAACCCCACCATGGGGCAACCCCAACATTTCGTCACTGCCTTTCCTCTCGCTTCCTCTCCTTTGTTTAAACCTTTCACCCCAAACTGTTTCCAACCCTTGTACCCATAAATCCCCAAATCCAAGCCCAAACAATAGTCCATATCAACTTCTCAAAAAGCATGCAGGGTATCTAGAATTTGAGTGGAGATATATGGTCCTTGGGTGTAAATGAGTTGAGCCACTCATGATGGGCAAAGATCAAGCTTGCAATCCATCTTAATCAAATAAACAAGCTAAGCACAAGGATTGATATAATTCTTCCTTTTTTTTTTTTTTTGGGGGGGGAGGGAGGGGGCACATATTCATTTAATGTAAACAAACCTAATTTCAAGTTTAAAATATCATATTAAAAGATTTATTACCTGAGTTTAAGTTTGAACTTCAATTTAAAGATCTTATTTAACAAATAAAACTCAAGTAAAAAAATATATATTCGAATGAATTTGCAATTCCAAGCTAGCTATAAAGTTCAAGTTCAATAGTTGAACCCAATTTTTTAATTACTACCCTGATTGCTCCCAAAATTTTGAAATAGATTAAATTAATTCAGTTCACAAATAGTTAAGAGGTTTGCATTCAATACGGTAACAAAAACCTATTTGGCTAAAAAAAATGCAAGTACTGAAATTTCAATTCCGAACTAATTCTACCAATTAGGAACTAATTTCATTAAAATATAAATCCATTCATAATCTGATTCAGTGAATAAACATCCCCAGGATGGTGGAGATTTGAGTACACATGAAGCGGTGGCAATGGATAACTAGCATCTGTTCTCGGTGACAATGGCTAATCAGCACCTACTATACATTGAGACTAAAGAACCTTGACTTTGACTAAAATAAACCAGTTTTATACTAGTTTCTTAGTAGAAAACTTCCATATCGATCGTGTTGACCACGAGTTCCTGTCCATTCATGGGTCATCTTGGACTTGGACTTTCTTTCCTTTCTCCATTCAATTTTCTTTTTTTTTTTTAGTTTTTATGTAGGAGTATTTTTGAAAGGTTAAATGTTAATTTTGATCCCTCAATTTTAGAATTTTGCACTTTCTTAACTTATATATATATATATATATATATTTGTCTCTCAATTATATAAGATGCACTATTTTAGTTCTTCGATTAGTTGGTCTGTTAACCATATCCATATATATACATTTTTAATCCTTGAAATTTTAAATTAAGAGAAAAAAAATGCGCATATATTATAAGTTGAAAAACTAAAAATTTACATATTTAAATAAATTTAATACATTAACTGATAAAATGATTAAAAAAGTGTATTTTTCATAATTAATGGACCAATAAAGTACTTAAAAAAATTAAGGGATAAAAATTGTATAAAACCCTAAAATTGAGGGACCAAAATTGGCACTTAACATTTCTAAAATTGTATGCAACTATGCATTCAACAAAACAAAAATATTTTAGTTACTTAAAAAAAAACCCTAGTGACCCTCTCCCTTCTCTCACTCTGATTTTCTCCTCTTTCTCTTGTTTTCTTCTTCTACCTAATTGTCACTCTCTCTCTCCCCCTTGATGGTTAGGGTGAATGGCTAAAAGTCAGAGTTCTTTTATGTATTGTTAGGTTTTCCCTTTTTTTGTGGAGGTTTCTCCATTTTTTTTTTTTAGGGTTTCTACCTTGGCTTTCTAGAAACTTTTTATTAAGATTTGCTTTTTGTTGGAGGAGGATGGCAACTTGAACATGATATTATAGTTAGACTCAAATTAGTTATCGTGCTTATTTCAATTATTCAAAGCATAGTTAGGGATGGGGTCCCTAGCTAAATTTTTCTTCCCTAACCAATTTATCTTCTATCTAGATAGATTATGTTGAAATGTTGTTTAACTGTTAAATTTTGACTTTGGATCTTGTTGCAATATTTATGTAGACATTAGATTATTTAATTTAACATTTTTCATGCATTTTATGAGTGTAATACCTCTGGCATATTCCTCCATTTGGGTTGATTCTGTAAACTTTATGATTTTTATATATCAATGAAATTATATTTCCTATCAAAAAAATATTTTAGTTATCATACTTTGTGGTATGTAAGTTTCCAATATGATATATCTTTAGATAATTGGTTTTTTCATTCAAAGTTCGCACATATTAATATATGTATCTATTAATTTAATATCACATCATTATTATAAATTTAAAATCCTTTGTGAGATTATAACTATTACCATTGTTGCCAACAAACCTTGTTCAATGTTATCGCAAACTTGGAATGGACTTTGAAATTGATATACAAATTTCAAACCTAAGCATGTCTTAAAATTACTTCGTTTACAAAGAGAATGTTAAACCATAATTGGTAGAAATTAAAGGTGTTTCACCTAAAATGAATAAAGTCAATGACTAGTATTTTATTTTTATATATTTTCTTGTCTCACTTTTCCGTGCGTTTAAAAAGAAAACTTTGAAACAAATATAAATTGAAGTATAAGAGCTCCCCCAAAAGCAGTATGAGAGTAGTATAATAACAATGTTTACAAGTTCGGAAAAATTGTCTTGTATTCTTGTGGTTAAGAAAAGGGTATCCTATTTTACGATCAAGACTAATCTAAACTGTAAAATAAAAACTATCTAATAGGAGAGAGCCGCTAATATCAAGAGACCCAACTCCAATTAAAAGGTTAGTATTTTATAGCCTGAATTGTAAAATACTTTTTAATTAAGAAAATTTGTCTCAGATTTTAGGTGTTAAGAGATTAAGTTTTCATACTTTAGGTTTAATTGTCAAGTAGTTTAAATAGTGAGATAATCAAGTTAAAGATTTTGAATTCAAATTTTGTGATAATTAGGTGAGGATGAAGTGAAAGGGAGGGAGTATTATCTTTTATTATATAATACATCATTTGATGTATCAAATGAAAAAAAAAAAAAAAAAAAAAAGAGAAGAAGAAAAAAAAAGTTGGCCAAACCTACTATTTGCATTCTAGACACTATTAGTTTTTGTAGTCAATACCTTTCATAATTTGAATTCTATATAAAAATCTAAAAGTTAACAACCAAAACCTTTATATGCATCTTGACTTTGTTAATAATTTTGGGTTTTTTATGCATTTCAAATTATAAAGGGTATTGATTAGGAGTAAAAATTTTAAAGAGTGTTAATCACAAAAAACAATAATATTTATGGTGTAAATAGAAGGTTTAACCATAAAAAAAAAAATAAAAAAAAAAAAACTTAACTTCCATATTTAAATTTTAAATGCTGGGATAGGTGAGCGTGGAGAAGGAGTTTAGAAAGGAATAAGTTATTTTTTATTGTATAGGCAAGTGAAGTTTGGAAAAGTTAAAAGGGGAAAAATTTAAAAACAAAAAAAATTATATTAGACCTCATTCAGGCCCAAAAACATATATGACAATTTTATCATTTTTATTATTTAGTCCAGTATCATTGGGTTGGGGCATTCATGTAGGCCCGTCTCAGTTAGATCCACGCTGCAAAATCCAGCAAAAGCCCAAAATAGATTTCAATCTGACGTGGCATGATAAAACAAATAAATAAATATCTCCTTTCTTGTACCCAAAAAAGAAAAAGGCCCAACATCTGATCAACGAGTCCTTGCGTTTCTTCAAGTTCGTAGCAGAATTGTTCTGAATGGCTATCTCTGCTTCATCCCTTACCCCCAGAACTTGTCCTTGCTTTGTCCATTGAGTCGCTTCGGCCCCAACTCGGAGACCTGGGGTTTGTTGGTGGATTTGAGAGCGATTGGGAGGTCTTGGATACGTGTTTGAATGCTAGCGGACATGAGACTTGTGGGTAGTGCTTAAGGGTTTCTAAAGGACCGACGGTTCTTGCCCAATTTTGGAAGGTTCAGCGGTATAGGTGCTTTTTGTGTTATTAATTCCTGCAAAGGGTGTTCCTTTCATATGTTTTGGTTTTTGATTTTTTTTTTTTTTTTGTCCGCACTCCACAGTTAATAATTTCGCAGTGAACTTGAAAAGGAGTGGGCTTTGCAATTGTCCCTGTAACAACTTTGGTTTCTTCTTGAATGAATGCAGCTCTGCTCTTAACTTCTTCAACATGCACACTTTATGCAGTTCTGGAGGGGCCGATAGACGTTACACCAAGTGTGTTGAAGTCCTTTACTGGTTTAGATAATTAGATGGTACCTTTGTCTTAATTTTTATAGATTTGCCTAAGTTCTTAACGTTGTTGCGTCGTCTTAATTTGAACTAGTTTGCATATAGAAGTCTTTGCAGCTTCAGCACATTGCATACTTTTAGATGATTGGGATTGGAATAATGTATGACGTTTATTGTTTTTTGGTTGTTTTATGGTGGTTGGTATTCTAGCAGTTTGTTTTTATCTTAGAAATTTAAAGTAAAATTTCATTGAAATAGTTATGGATTACCTTTTCCTCTTTCAGTTTCTAAACTTTCTCCAAAAAAGTGGGGTTCTTCCTGAACCTCAAGCATTGCATTGGTTGCTCTTCTGGGTGGAGTCTCTTATCTGCTTTCTCAAGGGATTGATATCAGGCCTAACCTTGTTGCCATACTGGGCCTAACCTTTTTAGACTCTATCTTCCTTGGTGGTACAATACTTAGCTTTAATCTCTCAAGTTACTGGCCTCCATGTAGGTGTCAGATTCTAGTTCATGAAGCAGGCCACCTCCTTGTTTGTATGTAATTCTTGCATTGTTTATGTTAATGTTATTATGGTTTCTTGAATACGAAATCTGAAATATGAATCCCTGCATTCGAACACCTTTTGCGCGGTCATTTCTGCATGTTTAGCAGTGACCAAAAGGCTGATGTTCTCTTTACTGTCTTCTGGTTCTTTGACAATGATCTTGACATATCACATTGGCGTACAAGCATAATTAATTTTCTTTGGCTAATTTATTTGGAGCATGCCTTATGGGTTGCCAAATTTGTGGAGTGATTTTAGATCCAATTGCTGCAATGCGGATGGGCATCAAAGGGCAGGTAGTCATTTTGATTTTTTTTTTTTATTAAATTCTGCTCTAAGTATTTTTTTAAAGTAAATCTAATGTGCATACTATATCCTGTTTGATTCTTAAGCAATATAATCTCTTGTGGACACCTTTAGTTTATGGAAGTTATAGAGGTCCAAACTCACCATTTTTCTACAGGCTGGAACTCAGTTTTGGGATGAGAAAATGAGTAATGAGCTGGCTGAAGGACGATCTGCCTTTGACAGGTTGGTTTCATGAGGTGGTGTCTGATGTTTGATGCTGCCTAAAGATTTAGATATTCTTTCCTTAAATGCAAGTTTAGCATCCAAATTATATTTATTTCACTTACTATCTTGAAAATTTGTCGATTTCCTTGTTTCGTTATGGATGTTATTCATCATGACTTTGACGATCAATTTTTGGAAATATTGACTACAAACTCTAAAGAAAATTTCCCAACCTAAATTCCAGTTTCTAATTCTTGTTCCTTCTACTTATTCCTCTTCTCTCGCTCCCTTCTTCTCCTTCCTTTTTTTTTTTTTTTAAAAAATCTCTTTTTCAACTTCTTCTTCTATTACTCTCAATCTATTTGCACTTTACTTGTACTGCATCAGGTTATAAGGTCTATAGTTCCATTAGTTTCTAGTTATAATCACTGATATTTCAAGTGGAATAAATGTGTCTAAACAGGAATTAAAATAAACTGTTCTTCTAGGTCCTCTGCAGAAGTGCAGACCATGTTCATCTCTCTTAAGGTTGTTAGTAAATACGTCATTAGCAAAAATGCCTATCAGGAATATTTTTCTACTATTATTGATTATACTGATGCATAATTATATGATCAGGTACTGCATGGTGCCCTTTGCTGGTATTGCAGCTGAAGCTCTGATTTATGGGAAGGCTGAGGGTGGGGAGAATGACGAAAACATGTTTTGCAGCATCTGCGTCCTTCTACAACCCCCATTGTCCATAGCTGAGGCACATCTGCTACTATCTATTTTCATGATATTACTCCATTATTAGGTACTAATTATTCTCACCTAGAGAGAGAAAAAAGATGCTAATTATTGGTTTTCATTACCTTGAGAAGATGCCAAATCCAGCAAGGTGGTCTGTTCTACAATCTTTCAACCTGCTTATCTTAAATGACACGGGCACAGTCATTGAGCTGCTGTCACAGCTTTGGAAAGTGGTGGTAGTCTTAGTATTATAATTAAGAGATTTGAGGAAGCCATGTCTTCTGGTTGATGATGTCCAGAAGTACATAAACATGCTCGTTTCTGTGGTGCAATGGTGCTCAAAAGATAACTGTTCTACATGCCCTTATAGGAAGGTTTAAATAGCTGGAATTTTTCCATTTTCTGTGCTTTTATAGCTGGACATGGTGAACTGAGGGCACGGAAGTTCTGAAGCATTGCTGAGATTATCATTCTCTACTCTATTCCGAACTAAATACTAATTGCATCTGTCATCAATTATCAGAAAGATTTTTCTCAAGTGATAGGTTTCTAACAAGGAGAATGAATTAACTTTTTTAAAGTTCCCAAGATATATCTTAACAGGCTACGGTTTGCGGGGGCACAGAGGAAGGATCAAGTTTTTGTATTCAGCTTACCCTTTTTGACCTTTGTAGCCTAAAGAGATGGTTCCTCTTGGTAATTCTTTGCTGCATTTAGACTGCAAATGTGAGCGTATGTTCTTGGGTTCTCATCTTTTTTTAAACATTTTACGATCAGAGTGCCTTTTTCTCCACCGCTGTTTTGGTTGGAAGAGTGGTAGTTTTGAGCCATAGCATCTTGATTGTACCCCTAATTAATTGGATTCTGGTTTAAGCTTTTGTACCAATCACTCTGCTCCATTCTCTGTGAACAAAAACTACAACAGTTTGTACATGCACTTTATGAAATGTTGTAATTGTTTTCCAATAAATGACATTTGGTGGAATTGATGAATATGCATGATTTATTGTGATGAACTTCCGTAGTAGGAAACTACAATATCAAAGTTTACATTGCATCCAGGGCTACTCCTTGAATGCTCATTTTCTGTTATAATTCCCATTACCAGTCATTCTTCATGACTCTACAAAGGTTAAATGATTCTTTTGGAAAACCTAAAAAAGTTGCCCAGAACAAAATAGTAACAAGAGGTGATGCAAACTTCAATGAAGTAAAACCATGCCCCTCTCCAATAAGGATTTATGTACAAAACTAGTACAATTACCATCAACACCACAACATAAGTTACCACAAAGCTCCAGTAGAAAACACTCATGTCAATTAAACCATTCGTGACATTGGTCAGAATTGATGGTGATTCAATTTTGGTGCAACCGATGTGCAATGGAACTCCACAAAGAAAAGGATTTCCTTTATAGCTGCTTTCACCAAAGGTTGCAAATTGGGCTTTTTGATCTGGGATTGGTCCTGATAAGTTGTTGTATGCAACAGAAAACACAGATAAGGTGTTTAGCTCAGTCAACTGAGGGGGGATTCTCCCATTCAAATTGTTATAAGAAAGGTCCAAACTTTCAACCTGCTTCAGATTTGAAAATGTAGAGGGAATTGATCCAATTAACTTGTTGTGTGACAAGTTTAGCGCATGGATCTCATTCAAGTATCCAATTTCAGGTGGAATCCTTCCAGTGAGACAGTTGCAAGAAAAATCAATCCCGGACATGTAATCAAGGATGCTTCCATTGTAAACATATGGCATGCTCTTCGTTGTAAATTCTACCCACTTCTCCACGTCATCCACCTTATAGTTAAATGCCTCGAAGTTGCCAAAATTCTTTATTAGCTTTTTCTCCCCAATGTCTGACAGTGAAAAAATCACTGATCTACTACTTGCCACAGAAAACTCTAGATATCGAGAAACTGATGCCTCAAACGTTAAATTACTCAGACAGAAAGGTATAGAACCAGAAAGATTATTTTGAGAAAGATCCAAGATCCTTAAATTGTTCAAGTGACATAGCTGAACAGGAATTTCACCTTCAAAATGGTTAGCTTTCAACAAAAGAATGCTCAATGAAGGTAGGTTGCCGATCCAACCAGGAATTATACCTGTTAGATGGTTCCTTGAAAGGTCCAATGTCTCCAGACTAGAGCTACCATAGAATGCTTTTGTCAATGGTCCAGTCAATCTATTTTTGCTCAATTGAACATGTCTTATATACAATGGATTAAAGCATTCAGGGATAGAGCCAGACAAGTTGTTATTTGAGAGGTCAAGAAAGCCAAGGGTATCCAGACCACAAAATTCTACCGGAAATGGACCCTCAAAATGATTGTTGGACAAAGTTAGCCCACTCAAGGATGATATATTTCCCAACCATCTTAGAAGCTTGCCTGAGAAATGGTTGTTGCTCATGTCTATAACTATTGGTGAAAAAGAGTTGTTGATAGATGAAAACTCTGGTATTTCTCCTGCAAAGTTATTGTCACCTAGTTGTAACAGCCTTAACTTCGTTGAGCTAAAAAGAAGAGGAAATACTTGCCCCTGTAAATTATTGCCCGACAATTTGAGAACTTCCAAGGGGCAACCTAGGACCAGCACTTCTGGTATTCCTCCAGACAATTGGTTGTTAGACAAGTCTAAAAAGGCTAAAGAGCTCAAACGACCAAAGGAATCAGGGATACTCCTAGAGAAATGATTGTTTGATAGGCTTAAAGATTCTAATGATTTCATATCACCAAAAGAAGCTGGAATCTGACCTTGAAAGGAATTTTTGGACATGACTAAGGTTGTAAGATGGGGAAAGACTGAACTCATGTTTATAGGAATATGTCCGAGTAGACTATTCTTAGATACATCTAAGATTGCAATGTTGAAATGAGGTTGTGAATGCAACTGCAAAGGTCCTGAAATGGAGTTATATCCTAGGTTGAGTACTTCTAATCCTGTATTATTCTTGAACAACCAAGATGGGAACCCTCCAGTGATGTTGTTGTGGGAGATATCAACAACCCTAAGGTTATTTTGGTGATAGAGGAAGTAGGGAAGTTCTTTTAATGCAATGAAAGACAAACTCAAAAACCTGAGTTGGAACTTTGGAGCTGGAGTTTGAAGGAGAGGTTCTAGCGTTAAATTGTTGCCATCACCAAGAAGGTCCTTAAGTTTGGAGTGGTTGGCAAACATCCTAAAGGAAACTGGGACTTGAAAGTTGTTACTTGAAAATGAGAGATATTCAAGTGATTTCAAATTGGTAAGAGGGCCGGTGGCAATATTTCCTGTGAAATGGTTAGACGATATATCCAACACTTGAAGATATGACAAGTTTCCCAAACAAGAGGGAAGCATTCCCTGAAAATTATTTTTACTTAAATCTAACTCTTCAAGGTTCTTCAATTCACACCATCCTGTAAATATCAATTGTCGAGAAAGAAAAACAATCAAATTACTAACATGAGAAACAATTAAGAAACAAAGAAATGAGGAATTGTGACATAAAATTGTAATTCTAGTGAGAAGATTATATGTCTTACCTTGACTGGGCAGGGTTCCATTAAGCTCACAATAGGACACAGACAAAACTTTAAGGGAGCTTAGTGTTCCAATACTCTGAAGAAAATTATTGTGAAGAGAAGATGCATCCATAAGCATTACTTCCAACTCCTTGAAAGTGTGAAAATCTAAAAATTAAGTATTGATTGTTAGTAGCTTGGATAAAAGAAGATAATGTACAATGGTAAAACTAAAATATAGGTAGGCATTTCATTTTCTTTTTCTTTTTCCTTTTTTTTCCTTTTTTTCCTGTCTGCATTACTCACCTTCAACATTCACTGGTTCTATAGATCTACTACCACTTAGATCAAGGGTTTTAATTAAAGGGAATGCTTTGATTGACTGTAGTAGACAGCTTCCACAAGTGTTTTTGTTGACACGTAGATTTAGGACTTCTAGCATGCTCAAACTTCTCGTATCTACAAGCATAAAGAGAGAATCAAGATGAGCTTCAAAGCAATAGAGATGTGATCTTGTAGCAAACTCATGATCTTTAAAGGACATTTGCTCCACAGTAGCCAATGAAAACATGGCCTTAAAAGTTTTGCTTGAGCTAAATTTGTCTCAATTGATGTATAAGTCAATTACAATTCAATTAAATTTTTTACTAGTATGAAACCAGTGGGTCAGGTGTTCTGATTCTTAGGGGATTTATTGATGAAAGGAATACAATGACTAGGCCTCATCATAACCAAACTTTCTACTTTGATCATGAGTACCTTTGGATGCCAACCAAAAAACATCATGCATACCTTTGGGAGCCACAAAAATTTCCACTTCATTATAGCTTAAATCCAGCTCCTTCAGATTGTTTAGAGTAACTAATTCTGGTAGAGACAAAATACAATCAATTAAATAAAAATAAGGGAAAAGAAACAGCATTTCATTAGAAGGATATTCAATGACAAATGAAAATAGAAAACAAGTGAAACAATTCATTTACCTTTAATATTTAGTATTCCTTTTAATTTGTTCTTACTCAAATCAAGACTCCTGAGAGATGAAAGCCCTCTTAGGGAAGATAAAATCGTGCTATTGAAAGAATTGCTGCTCAGATCAAGCACTTTCAAATTACTTAACCCCAGTGGTCTTTTAACACCTATACATAAGGTTTATGAGAAATAAGCACTATTTGCATGTTTACAAATTACAAGTAATGAGCAGCTCCAAGTTCATCAACAAACATAATGATGTCAAAAATTGGATATCATACCTCATTTCTTAGAGCCTATCAAATTAATTGGTTATGTTACGTAAAAGACTACCTGGAATATGGAGGCTTCCTTCCATTTGATTGTCTGCAAGTTTTAACACTTTTAAGGATGAAAGACTTGCCAGAGATGATAGGATGTTATTATTCAATTTGTTAGAACTTAAATCAAGAAACTCCAAACTCCTCAACCTTGATAAATTATCTGTAAAATTTGAAATCAGTTTCATCAATCAAATCAGATCATTTCATATTTGCTAAATTCTGGTAGCAAGAGTTAACTGATGGATGCACAATACAAAAGCCATTTTAGATGGGTACGAATTTGAAAAAATTACATCTATCATTGTCTGGTTCTGCAATCCAGGTGTATGATAGATTCAGATACTTGAGCGACGAAAGACCTCCTATAGATGTTAAAATGCTGCTGTTACCTAAACCATTGTAACTCAAATCAAGAACCTCCAAATTGCTCAAGCTTGACAACCTTTCTAAACCTGTGCAAGAAATTAATATAGTCAGCTGTGTTTCAAAACTGAAAATTCTAATACCATATATCCCACAAATGAAAGACTAAAAGTGTTGCTCGAATAGAAAGAAAACAATGACCTTCATTTTTCATGAAACCTAAAATGCCATTGCTACTCAAGAAAAGACTCTTCAACTCTTCAAAGGGCGAAAATAGAGATGAATTGAGAAACCAACCCTCAAATTCCCAATCCCTAATATGATTAAGAGAGAGCTGGATCACTCTCCTTGTTGTGATGTTGCATTCAACCCCAACCCACTTACAACAGTCACCGTGCCCTCTCCAAGATGCTAGAGCATTGCCCATTGGTGGGGAGATTGAATGTTTGAGGTTCAAAAGGGCAATTCTCTCTTCCTCCAAACAACCACAACAAGAAGAACAATGCCACCCACTTACCAAAACCAAAACCATTACAATTGCTACAACCCATTTTTCCGCCATGTTTTGTTTTTGGCTTGAAGCAATGTAGCTCCATTTTCTTCTTATAATGGAGTTTCAGTTTCGGTCAAAGATGGAGGCGCTTGAGCACCCAGGAAAGTAAAAAGTGACCGACCATAGACTCGAGTATATAATGCCAATAATGCCATAACTAAATGTTTGGTTGACCTCGAGTTAGGGTGTTGTTTCTGCCATTCCGGTCACTGTCATTCCAAACCCAAACAGAAAAAATAATGCTCCGTGGATATTTCAGTCCACGTTGGTGTGCTAGCAATGACTAATTGGCACCTATCCTCAGACTATATTGAGACAAGACAATCTTGACCTTGCGTAAAGTAAAACAACTTTTCTATAAATAAAACTTAGTAGGAAGTCCGGCATTACTTGACTTAATCACCATGAACATACCTAAATATAAAAGTTTTGAAATTTATTATCAGCCATTACTCTCCCCTATTCCAACAACTCCCCTAAGTAAGTAAAACAAAAAAAGAAACTTAGTAGGAAACTTCCATATCGTCGTTTGCATTAAGAACATTTGAATCCAAGGCTGCCCCTGGAACATTTTATTTCTCTCACAATTCTCATTTCATCACCAGTCACCCTTGTCTTAACTCTACAAGTTGATGAATTTTTTTTTTATATAAAAAATATAATATCATTGATATATGAAAACCATAAAACTTACAAGACCAACCCGAACAGAGTAATAAGCTAAAAGTATTACATTTATAAAATTTGTAAAAATATAAAATTAAATAATTTAATATCTATATGAATACCGCAACTAAACTTAAGATTTAACAATTAAGTATCATTCTAACATAATCCATCTAAATAGAAGAAAAAGTAGTTGAGATAAAAAAATTTAACTAAGAACTCCATCCCCAACCATACCTTAAATAGTCGAAACAAACACAATAACTAAACTGAGTTCAACAAATATAGTGTTCAAGTTGTCATAAAAAAGAGAAAAAAAACCTCCACAAGAGGGGAAAACCTTACAAAAGAGGAAAGAGCTCCCACCTTTAGCCATGCACCCTAACCGTCGAGTGGGAGAGAGATAGTGGCGGCTAGGGGAAAGAAAAAAAAATAAGAGAAAGAGGAGAAAATTAGGGCGACAGAAGGGAGAGGGTGACTAGAAGTTAATGATTCTGTTGGAAAACCAAAAAAAGTTATCTGGAACAAGGTAGTAACAAAAGGAGATGCAGACTTCAATGAAGTAAAACCATTCCTGTTTTCAATACGGATTTATGTACAGAACTGCTACAAATCCCATCAACGCTGCAACATAAGTTACCACAAAGATCTAGTAGAAAACATTCATGTCGATCAAACCATTGCTCTCCCTATCAGAATTGAAGACACTGGTTAGAACTTATGGTAATTTAATTTTGGAGTAACTGATCTGCAGTGGAGCTCCACAGAAAAGAGGATTTCCTTCGCAGCTACATTCATCAAAGGTCCCAAATTGAGCTTTTTATCCAGGGTTGGCCTTGATAAGTTTTTGTATGCAACAGAAAACACAGCCATGGTGTTTAGCTCTGTTAACTAATGGGGGATACGCTCACTCAAATTGTTATGGGAAAGGTCCAAACTTTCAATCTGCTTTGTTTGAAAAGGTGGGGGGAATTGGTCCTGTTATCTTGTTGTGTGAAATGTTTAGTGCACAGATCCGGTTCAAGTATCCAATTTGAGGTGGGATCCTTTCAGGGAGATGGTTGCAAGACAATGAATGCCAAACATGCAAATCAAGGATGCTTCCATTGTAAACATACGACATACTCTTTGTTGTTGTTGAAGTTAGCCATGACACTAAGGCCACAGACCTTCATTCTTAACAGTGGCATTGACGTTAGTTTTAGTTAGTTGTAATTAGTAGCTTGTTTTTAATGTAATAGACAATTAACTTGTTTCTATTCATAGTAGTTTCCTTCTGTTTTTAGTAATTTTCTTGATTTCCATGTAAAAGGCAGACTTGTTAATGAAAATATATGTTTTGCGCTCCATTTCTGCTTTCCTCTTTTTTCTCTTTTTTCTCCATGAAAGTTTACATGGTATTAAAGCTTTTCTGATCTTGAGGGAATGTGAGGGAGTGATCCGAGAGAATCCCAAAAACACCACCAAACACTTGAGAGTTCTTCCATGGAATCCAGCAACAGTTTCACAGCAAAGTCTCTAGTTTTTTTCTAATAAAAATTATGCTGTTTGGGCAGTCAAAATGAAGGCTTATCTCAAAGCTTTCAATCTTTGGGAAGATGTTGAGACAAAAAGTGTTCTTCCTCCTTTGCCTGCAAATGCCACTTTGAATCAGATGAGGAGATACTCAAAGGGTTTGCCAAGAAGTATAAAGCCCTTGTATTCATTCCTCCGTCACGGATGAAATCTTTAGCATGATTATGACTTGTGAAACAGCAAAGCAAGCTTGGGATGCGATTTAGCAAGAGTTACAGAGAAACTATAAGGTAATCCAAATGCAGATTCTTAACTGGAGAAGAGAATACGAGATACAAATGATGCCTGAGACCAAGACTATGAAGGAGTATGCTGACATGGTCATGAAGATTGTCAACCAAATAAGGTTGAATGGTGAAAAGATTAGTGATAGAAGTGTGGTTCAAAAAGTTCTTGTTAGTTTGCTTAAGAAATTCGAGCCCAAGATATCCTCAGAGGATTCTAGAGATCTTACTCAAATCTCATTGTTTGAACTTGCCAATGCTTTGCAAGCTGTTGAGCAAAGAAAGTCTTTAAGGCTTGAAAACAAACCTATTAAAGGTGCTTTGGTAGTCAAAGAAGCTAGTAGATCTCAAGTGATAGACGGCCGAAAAAAGCAGTTCTTTGAAAGAAAGGACAAGGAGAAAAAGGAGTATCGAGGCAACAAGTACAAAGGCAAAAGGGGTAGTTTTTTCTATTCTAATTGCAACAAGAAAGGCCATACTGAGAGTTATTGCTGGACTAGACTTGGTCTGCAATATAAACTCTGTAAACAATTTGGCCAAGTTGACAACATCCTCAAAAACAAGCCGGTACAAGCTCAATTAGCAGAAAATAATGAGTGACAGGAGGAGCAATTGTTTTTTGCTTCCAAAATTGAACGTTGCCATGTTGTGGAGTCTGGATCTTCAGCGTGGTTGATTGATAGTGGTTGTATTCACCACATAACTCCAAACAGAAATCTTTTCAAGAACTTGGATTCAAGCTATGCATCTAGAATAAAGCTTGCACATGGTGACTATGTTGATGTTAAAGGAAAGGAACTGTAGCTACACAAAATTAATTCACAATTTGTTATATGTACCTAGTATAAGTCAAAGTTTGATAAGTGTTGCTCAATTGCTTGAAAGTGGCTACTCCTTGAACTTTTGTTACAAATCATGTGACATTAATGATGCTTCTGGTGTGAAGCTTCTATCAGTTATGATGAGTGATAGATGTTTTCCAGTAGAATGGAAAGAAATTCAAATTAAAGCTTGTACTAGTGTTGTTGTTGATGAAATCTGTTTGTGGCATGAAAGGTTAATCATAGCTCCTTGAAAATGATGCATGGCAAGGGAATGACTTGTGATGTACTAATTGTTAAGGACTGTAGTGAGATGTGTGAAGTTTGTCAGTTAGGGAAATTAAACCAATTTCCTTTTCCTACTAATAAAGTTAAGAAAGCTACTAAGAAGCTCTAGTTGGTGCATACTAATTTATATGGCCCTATGAAAAATTTGTCTTTGAATGGAAGCAAATAATTCTTGTTGTTTATAGATGATTTTAATGAATATTGTTAGGTTTACTTCTTGAAGCAAAAATCAGAAGTGTTTGGCATGTTTAAGAATTTTAAGGCTCTAGTTGAAAATAAATGTGGTAAAACCATTAAAGCCTCACATCAGTTCGAGGATTTTATGTAAAAATACGGAATTCATTACTAGGACACTAGCTCACTATATCATATACACCACAGTGAAATGGTTTTAGTGAGAGGAAGAATAGATTAGTGATGAACATGACAAGGTGTTTGCTGTTTGAGAAGGGTTTGCCTAAGAAGTTTTGGGCTGAAGCAGTGATTATCTCAGTTTATCTTCTCGACATACTACCTACTAGGGCAGTTCAGAACAAAACTTCTAATGAAGCTTGATTTCATTTCAAGCCATCTGTTAGCCATCTTAGAATTTTTGGGAGTGTTTGTAACACTTTAATTCCTACAGCGAACAAGGACAAGCTTGACCACAGAGTTGATATTTGCATTTTCATTGGCTACAGTTCACATTATAAGGCATATAGAGTTTGTAATGTTAAACTCAAAAAATTGAAGTTAGTAGGAGTTTGAAATTTGACGAGAAAGCTTCATGGGACTGAGAGAAGCAGGAAGTCATTGATGGCAGTGATGATTTGGATTTCTTTGATTTTCCTTAACCTGGTCATGACAATGCAAAACATGTTAATAATGATTCAGTTGATGACCTTCCTGTGAGAAGTACTGGAACTCTTGATGATGTTTATAGCAGGTGTAACTAGGCTACTTTGGAGCCATGTGATTACTAGGATACTGAAATTTAGAGGTGTGGAGAAACGCTATGTAAGAGGAGATCAACATGATTGTTAAGAATGGTACCTGGGAACTAGTTGGCAGATTTGTTCACTAAAGGTCTGCAAAAATCCAGGTTTGAAACCCTCAAGAGAAAAGTTTGTTTTCAGTTGCCTTATTGGCAATGAGTGTTGAAATTAGCCAATACACAAAGGCCACAAACCTTCATTCTTGATGGTGGCACTCATGTTAGTTTTAATTAGTTGCAATTAGTAGTTTGTTTTAATGTAATGGAAAACTAACTTATTTCTGTTCATAGTACTTTCCTCTGTTTTTAACAATTTCCTTGATTGCTATGTAAAAGGTAGAATTGTTAATGAAAATGTGTGTTTTGCACCCCATTTCTGTTTGCCTCTCTTTTCTCCTTGAAAGTTTACAGTTGTAAACTCTACCCAATCCTCCACGTCAATGACCTTATAAATACATGTCAAAAAGTCCTTGAAATTCTTTGTGAGCTTTGTGTCTCCTATCCTTATGTCTGATAGTGAACATTCCCTTGAAGTTCTATCCCCTCCAAAAAGTTATCATCAATTGGAGGATCTGATGCCTCAAATTTTAAATTACTCAAGCAGATAGCTATAGAACCAGAGAGATTATTTTGAGAAAGATCTAGTAATCAATTGGAGGATCTGATGCCTCAAATGTTAGATTACTCAAGCTGATAGCTATAGAACCAGAGAGATTATTTTGAGAAAGATCTAGTATCCTTAATTTGTTCAACTGCCACAGCTGAATAAGAATTTCACCTTCAAAATGGTTAGCTTCCAACAAAAGAATGCTCAATAAAGGTAGACTGCCAATCTAAGCAGGAATTAGACCGGTTAGATTGCTCCCTGTAAGGTCCAATGTCTCCAGAGAAGAGCTGCCATAGAATGGTTTTGTCAATGGCCCTGTTAGGCTATTCCTGCTCAAATGAACATGTTATTTGAATTGGATTGAAGCATTCTAGGATAGAGTCAGACACGTTGTTGTATGAAAGTCAAGAAATACAAGGATATGAAGGGCACAAAATTTAATCAAAAAAGGACCCTAAAAATGATTTTTGGACAAAGACAGCCTATTCTAGGAGATACGTTCCATATCCAACTTGGAAGCTTGTTTGAGAAATCGTTGTTGCTCATGTCTATTATTGTTTGTGAAAGAGTTGACAAATGAGAACTCAAGTATCTCTCATGCAAAGTTAATGCTGCCAAGTAGTAACAAACTTAACTTCATTAAGTTGAAAAGAAGAGGAAATACTTGCCCCTACAAATTATTGGCTGACAATATGAGAATTTCGAAGGGGTAACCCAGGACCAGCAATTATGGTATTCCTCTAGACAACTAGTTGTTGGACAAGTCTAAATAGGCTAAATAACACAAACAATAAGAAACAAATAAGTGAAAAATTGTTACATACAATCATAATTCTAATGAGAAGATTGTACATTTTACCTTGACTAGGAAGAGTTCCATTGAGATCATAGGAGGACATAGACAATACTTTAAGAGAGTTTACAGTTCCAACGCTCTAAAGAAAATTATCGTGAAGAGAAGATCCATGCAAAAGCAATACTTCCAACTCCTTGAAAGTGTGAAAATCTGAAAATTAAGTAATGAGTTCTCAGTAGCAACCTAGATAATGAGAGATAATGTACAATGGAAAGACTGAATTACAGGGTAAGCATTTCTTTTGTTTTTCTTTTCGGCTTGTCTGGCTTACTTACATTCAACAGTCACTGGTTCTATAGATGTACTGCCAATAAGATCAAGGGTCTTAATTAAAGGGTATGACCTGGTTGACTTTAGTAGACAGCCTCTGCAAGTGATGTTGTTCCCTCTTAGTTTTAGGACCTCTAGCATGCTTGAAGTTCTCATATCTATAAGCAAAAGAGAGAATCAAGATGAACTTCAAAGCCCCAAAAATGTGATCTTTTAGCAAATTCATGATCTTCAAAGGGCATCTACTCCAAGCTGCCAATGAAAACATAGCCTAAAAGTTCTGTTAGTGCTAAATTATTGTTTTTGTTGGAGCAATGGCATCAAAGCTGTGATGTTGCTACCATAAAACAACAAAATGGTGTAGCAAGAAGCTACATTTATGGGACAAAATGTGTAGCAATAAGGCTACTTCAATGGAGGAAAGAAAGATGTAGCAAACTGCCGCATTATGGAAGGAAATGAAATGCAAATCCAAATGTAAATGCAAATGGAGGCTGCAAACTAGTCAACAAAAGTGCAGCAATGCGATAGTGTTTCAATGTACATTTTTATGTTAGTTTATGTATTGCAATCCTTGATTTAAACGTTAGGATGGATTTTGTTAGAAACATGTAACCATAAATCATGGAAAGCAGGTGAAAAATATTGTTTTTACATTGCATTTCTACTATAAATGAGCAGACATTGTTAATGGAAATATAAGAGAGAGTTGGAGAACAATTTCTCCTCTCCTCTTGGTTGGGTGAAAGTCTGCACCCTTCCAAATTTATGTTCTATATCATGTTCTAAGTTCTACTCTTCTCTTACTCTCCTCCAAGTCCTCTCTCAATCCCTTCTTCTTACCTCAAAAATCTAACAGTTTCATCAAGAGATTTATGAGTATGAAACTAATGGATCAAGTTTTCTAATTCTTTTTGGGGGTTTTGTTGATGAAAGGAACAGAATGACCCAGCCTTATCATAACCAAACACTCTACTTCCATCAGTACCTTTGGGGGCCACAAAACTTTCAACTTCATTATGGCTTAAATCTAGCTCCTTCAACTTGTTTAAAGTAATTAATTCTGGCAGTTGCAGAGACAAAATGAAACCAGTTAAATTACAATAAGGGAAAAGAATCAGGATTTCATTAGAAGCATATAGTATTCAATGATTGATGAAAATATAAAACAAGTGAAACAATTGATCTACCTTTAATATTTTGTATTCTTTTTAACTTGTTATCACTCAAATCAAGAATCCTAAGAGATGGAAGCCCTCTTAGGGAAGATAAAATCCTGATACTGAAAGAATTACTGTGCAAATCCAAAGCTTTCAAATTACTTAGTCCCAGTGGTCTTTTAACATCTGCACACAGGGTTTATGAGAAATAAGCATTATTTGTGTGTTTACAACTAATTAGCAGCTCCGAGTCCCTCAAAAATATAATGTTAAAACTGGATCTCATATCTTATATCTTAGAGCATATCAGATTAATTGGTCATTTTATGTAAACAACTACCTGGAATATGGAAACTTACTTCCATCTCATTGCCTGCTAGATTTAACACTTTCAATGATGAAAGACCTGTCAAAAATGATAGGATGCTATTGTCCAATTAATTATAACTTAAATCAAGAAACTCCAAACGGCTCAACCTTGATAAATTATCTGTAAAATTTGAAATCAATTTAAACTATATTCTGGTAGCACAAGTTAACTGATGGATATGGAATACAAAAAGGCATTTTAGATGGATAAGGATTTGAAAAATTACCTCTATTGTTGACTGGTCCTGTAATCCAATTAAGGGATTGATTCAGATACTTAAAGAGATGAAACTCCTCATAGAGATGTGAAAATGCTGCTCTCAGACAAACCATTGGAACTCAAATCAAGAAACTCCAAATGGTTAAGCTTGACGACCTTTCTAAACCTGCCGGAAATTGAAAAATGTAGTTAGTTGTGTTCCACAACTGAAAATTATAGTACCCATATATTCCCACAAAATGAATAATTAAAAACAGTATTCTAGTAGAAAGAGAAGGAATGACCTTCATTTTCCATGAACCATTGTATCCCATTGTCTTTCAAGAAGAGCATTGCATCGCATCGACCCACAAGAAATCATGGTTGGCCTTGTTTCTGGTATTCTGCTGTCATTCCGATCCTAAATCCGAGCAAAATAAATAAATAAATAAATCATCCTCCATTGCTCCGGAGGATTTTAGTCCATGTGAGGTGGTCGCAATCCCCAATCCGCACCAACTCCTGTTAACTGTATTGGGATTTACACAACCTTGATTTGGCTAAAAAAGGAAACAACCTTTTTTTTTCTTTTTCTTTTTCTTTTTTCTAATTTTTGAGCTACACGGTAAAAAGTAAATATTTCTTATTTTTTAACCCATTTAAAAAAAAATTACAACTTGATTACGGAGGTCGGTTTGTATCCAAAAAAATTCAGTCATTTTGGATATCTTTAATAATAATGTGTAGTACTATTTTTTTTTGGGAAAAAATGCATACCGCACAATATTTCAATATTTGATAAAAAGATCATTGTGTAATTTAAATAATTATGAATTGTACAAATATAATTATTAAATAAAAGTAACTTTCTTAATACTAAGGGTTTTTTTTATTTAATAATTTTTATTTTATAGTCTTATATTGTTTGAATTATAAAATAAAAATTTCATTCCATAATATGATTTAAATAAAGAAAATCTATGGAAATCTATATACAAAGGACAATTAAAATATAAAATCCATTATTTTAAATGATAAAATATGAATTTTTTAGATTAAAAAAAAAACTCTAATGTTAAGGGTTCTTTTTATTTAATGATTAAATTTTATAATATAAAATAATCCAAAATATAAAACACTTTTCTCATAAAATACATATATTGTTCTCGGAGTACAAATAATACAAGCAAAGACCATCTGACCAAAGCAATGAAAGTTTGCAACTCAAGTTGTTGCAAACGTGAGGTACATCGTACAATAAAACCATATTCAATATCATTTCTTGGTTCCTTGAGCCTAACACAATACAATTTCTCATACCAATTCAAACTTAGATACAACAATTGCAATAAATCAATAAAGCAATCTCTTATTCTTACTTCAACACAAAGCATAGAATTTCTCGAGCAATTTAAACTTTAGTAACATTTTGTTCTTGTTTTGTATCATCGGATGCATTTCCTTCATTCGCTCCCCTGTTTTGTACCACCTGACTGTATGCAAATAAAAAGTAAATGAATTAATAAACATTGAAAAAATAAATTAACATGCATAAGGACTAAGAGAAAAAGAAAATAGTTTGGGAAACACAAACCGGAGGATCCGAGTAAAGGAGATGGCTGTGGCGAAGTCCCCTGCTTGGCGAGCCTTCAAGATTCTGAATGTGAGATTCAAGAGGAGCTGATTCCGAGCTTTCTGCTTGGCGACCACTTCCATCTCCTGTCTAAGCTGCACGCATTGCTCATTGTTGTGTTCCAACTTTTCTCTCAAATCTCTCTGGTCTGTCCGAATTTGCTTCTGATCCATACTAATCTCCTTCATCTCCAATCTCAATCGCTTCATATTCCCTCTCATTGCGTTCTGCTTCCTTAGTAATAAGGATGTAGAAAGCCTTCGCGCCATGGGATTCCTGAATTGAATTGATTAGTAGATGATCAGATTGTTTTCTTCCAAAATTATTCCGATGAGCTAATCTTAGTATATATAATAATCATCATGATTCAAACCGCCTTCTTTGGGCAAAGGGGGATTCGGAGAAAAAACTTTAGTCGGCGAAATGACAGTGACAGCGTTCCTGGAGTGCTGGGCAAGCTTTTTTGCGTTCATCGGATTGATATAACTATCGGAACTACATATAATTAACATTATGATGTAAAAAACTGGGAAACGGAGATTCGGAGAAGAAACCTACTGTAAGTCGGTTTATAAACGCGTAGTATGTTCTTGCTTCAAGATGTAATGAATGGCGGCGATAATCTTCTCCGAGTGTTGGGCAAGGCAAGCTTGGAGGGGTTCATCAGAAATATATATAACATATCACGGCCGTAAAATAGAATTCATTTAATTCAGACCGTAACTGCTAAGTAATGATCAAATCTTTTGGGAAATGTTCGCTTTTTCTTTTAACATGATTTATGTATAATAATAATATAATTATAATTATAATCTGTCATCGTCAAAACTTGTGCTAAAATATAGTGCCAATAATTCTTCCAATAAGTTTGGAAAATGTAAAATATGTGTATTTATAATTAAGACTCATTTGACCCGATTGTCTTCGTTGGCAAGATATAGAAAGTCAATATTATTAGCATTGAGTGAAGATAACGTAAATGGCACAGGGTACAGCCCACATAAACTGGCCCAAAGAAACAGGCCCACATAGCGGTCTTTTCGTCAGAGATTCTTCACAATTCGTGTGAGGGTGAATGTTCGAAAGAACGTCTCCATTTTCATCAGTCTTCACTAGAAAATTCTACAATTCTGTTTCTTGAGAGATTTGAGGAAGTTTCCAACTTTGCTGACAACTTTAGCCGCAAACCTCGCGACAAGTTTTAGGGTTTCCAAGAAAACGATGAGATTTGTTGCTTGAGAAACTATTTTCCAGTGAGATATAATTTACATTTTAAATATGTAAACTGTATCATACATATTCTGTATTGGAAAGATAACTGTCGTTGGCGCTTAAAACAATATAACAATCTAACATGACAAACATAAATAAAATTCAACATCCATTAAGTCTGCAATTAAACACAATAAAACTTGAAATGACTGATAGAGAATAACGATAAGCAGAAGAACACAGCATCTGGTTCCACTAAAAGAGAAAAAAACAAGAACATAGAACATAATAACAACTAGCTTAATCCTATTAACAATTATTCCTTATTTGTCCATTATATGGATACCCTGCCTTCGTTCCTCATTTTTGCATTATATAGATCCCTGCCTTAACTCATTCTGCCTGGTCAGTATTGTGCTGCAAAATAGACAAGAATACAAAGAAAAAGTCAGGCAGAATTCCCCTTTTACTTTAGCATGGAAAAAGCAGAAGGAACAAGATGAAGATTGAGGAACTAAACCAACCGAAGCAATTGAGCAAGCTGGGTGGCCTTAAGAAAATCGCCTTCTTCACGGGCCTTTAGGATTTTGAACATAAGACACAGATTAAGCTTGCTCGCAGCACTCTGCCTGATCATGAGGTCCGTATCCTTCCTGAGTTGTGCACATTCAGCTTCAATGGCTTCGAGTTTTTCTCTGACTTGTTTTTGCCCTACCTTGATGCTTTGTTGATCCTTACTGATCTCTTGCATCTCTGCTTTCAGCCTTCGGAAGCCAGCCTTCAGATTTTTCATTACAGACTTTCTCTGCCCAGACAATTGAACACAAAACAGTTAAAAGTTTCATTAAAGTTGTTTGTGGGTGTACATGTTTTACCCTGTAAAAATAACAGTAATAACATCATAGAGTATAACACAAATATATAAAATATAATACAAACATAGCCACCCATATCCAGTGACTCAATTCTAGAACATTTATTTTAGAAAAGAAGATTAATATTAGACTACTTGTTCATTGACCATAACAATAGTTGATATTAAACAACAAACAACAACTAGGCTCTCTCCTGAGATGAGAACTTCTCTCTCTAAGATTGAGAGGATATATCCCACCATGGGGCAACCCCAACATTTAGTCACTGCCTTCCCTTCCCTCTTGCCTCCTCTCCTTTGTTTAAAACCTTTCATCCCTGAAACATTTCGAACCCTTGTTCCCTTAAATCTCTGAATCCAAACCCAAACCCAAACAACAGTCCATATCAACTTCTTAAAATGCATACAGAGCATCTAGACTTTGAGTGGAGATATCTGCTCTTGGGTGAAAATGAACTGAGCCATTCATGATGGACAAATATCAAGCTTGCAATCCATCTGATAAAACAAACAAGCTATGCTCAAGGATTGATATAATTCTTCTTCTTCTTTTTTTTTGTTTTTGGCCTGTAACATATTCATTTTTTGTAAACGAACTTGATTTCAAGTTCAAGCTAGGTTTGAGATCAACTGGTTCATATTAAAAGATTTTACTGAAGTTATAGCTTGATAGTAAAATAGTCAGGCTTGAGTTCCACACTTGAACTTCAATTCAAATATCTTGTTTGACAAGTAAAACTTGAGTGAAGAATAGACTCAAATGAAACTGCAATTCTAAGCAAGCTAAAAGTTCTAAAGTTCAAGCTCAATAGTTGAACCCAATTTTCCCCTGATTGCTTCCAAAATATTTAAATAAATTAAATTAATTCAGTTTACAAATACTTAAATGCATGCATTCAACATAATAAGAAAAACTTATCTAGCTAAAAAAATACAAGTACAGAACTTTTAATTCCAAGAAAATTCTAAAAATTAGGCACTAATTTCATTAAAAAAAAAAATGAACCCATTCATAATATGATTCAGTGATCAAGTATCTAATCCTTTAAAATTCAGAGATTATGGTGTTTTGAGATCTATTAAATCATAGACTCCAGCTTCAGAAAAATTCTAGATCCAAAATAGAATCAATCACTTCGTTCGATCAAAAAAATAACTCAATAAAAAAAATCAATCAAACTTTCTCGACATGCAATGAATTAATGAAATTAATCAATTTCTTTTATAGTCCGTCAAACCACAAAATTGTTTGATTTCCTCTATCACCTCCGATTAGTCCGATTCCACCAACATATTTCTCTAATTCCTTATTGCATGCCAATTTCGACTAAGTATGAAAGAAAAGAAAAGAAAAAAAAAACCCTAAGTCATTGTAAAAGAAAAATCAACTCAATACCTTTCGCTTGTTCCGTAGCCTCAAGATTGCACTCCTGGACGCCGAATCAGTCCCGTAGAGACGACGATTCAACCAAAACGAAGTCATGTTCTTGATAAAAAATTTTCTCTCGGAAAGTGCTTCCACTCTTGCTGTCGCTATCTTGAGAAGAACAAGTCCGGGATCCCAATGGATTATAATGAATGAATAAACTGGACAACTTTCACGGCTCCGCGCGACTCCTCGCGTTTTCTACGTTTTGGTTGCGTGCGGTCGAACGTCCTCTGACTATTTAAATTAGGGAAATGATTTTTTTTATATCTTTTTTATTTTATTTTTTTTACAATCTGTTATGATGGATTTATTTAAATGGTTGTTTTTTTT
>BPVZ01000082.1:1237417-1251336 GCA_020521535.1 Rubroshorea leprosula
TTTCCTTCACTTTCACTTCTTTTGCTTACTTTACTAATTTTTATCCAAACGTTGCGTAAAGAGCAATGCTAGGGGCACTCGCCTTCTGCACTCTCCGGCCAACACTTTCACTCTTATTGGGCCACGTTATTTTGGTCGTAAAGATGTTCCACTCGAAGGCGAAACAAGCTTACGTGGCCCAATGAAAGGGGAAGTGTTGCACGGAGAGTGCAAGAGGCGAGTGCCCCTAGCACTGCTCTCGCGTAAATAAACACACCTCGTTAACCCTTCTCCCACTCCCAAAGCTTTCTCTCGTCTCTTTCGATAGAACCCTAATTCGAATTCTGCTCCTTCGAAAATGTCTGCCCCCGATACTCAATCGGCTGTCAAGATGATTACTTTGAGGACGGCTGACGATCAACTCTTCGACGTGGACGAGACCGTTGCCATGGAATTTGCAACTGTGAAATCTTTCTTTGACGAGAAATCTGACGCCACCGTCGACGCCGTCGTCCCCCTCCCCAACGTCGCCGCGGATCAGCTGGTCAAGATCATTGGATACTGCAAGAAACACATCGACTACAAAGCCAAGGGTCTCGCCGAGGAAGCCAAAAAGTACGACGCTGATTTCGTCAACGAGCAGAGTAACGAGAGTCTGAAAGAACTGATCTTGGCCGCCAACTATCTGAATATCAAGGATCTTCTTGACGTGCTGGATCAGAATGTTGCGGACAGGATCCAGAACAAAAGCGTTGAGTACGTGAGGAAGTTCTTTGGGATCGAGAACGATTTCACGCAGGAGGAGGAAGAGAGGATCAGGAATGATAATGCGTGGGCCTTCGAGGGCGTGGATCCTGATGATGAAGATGACATGCACTGATTGGGACTTAGGGTTCTTCGGTATATATATTAGGCTAAGAAGCAGGAATTGGGTTGGTTGATGATTGTCTGTAATGAAATTGGGGCTAGGTCTTGAGTAGCCTAGTGAATCATTTTGCTATTCCTGAATCCTGCTACATAATGGATTGTCTGTTAAGTTACTGCCTTAACTCTTTCCTTTTTTGTCTTCTCTTTCTTTTTTTGTCTTCTCTTTCTTCTATTGAGTAAATTGTTCTTGTTTCAATTGGTTTCTCATCAGTTTTCTTGAATACAGATAGGTGTTTGATTTCTGGCTCAGAAACTAATTTCATCCCAACAGACAGGGTAAGGAAACTCTTATCAATTAGAAAAAAACTAGTCTTTTTATCATCTTCTTCAAAAGGAAGCACGCAATAAAAATCCCAAGAAATATCATAAGCCCCCTAGATATTACAAAGGCTCGGATTTGGGTGGTTTCATCCCTACTAGACTAGTAGCTTAATTTGCTGATAATTTAACTTCTAATAAACTGCATAACGTCATGCCTATTACATTGGCTTGATTGCCTTGCATCATCAAGAATCAGTGTCCTGGTGTTGAGGTTGCTGATGCTGTGGTTGGCCTTGTGCCCATGGCATGAAAGCCACTGGCGGTCTAGTCTGCTGGCCTGTGTATAGTGGTGTGGCTTGGTCGACTGGCTTTCCCATGATCATTCCTGTGGGTGGAACAGGATGCTGAGGGACATAGTAGTATGGCATATCGGCAGGTGAACCCACCACAGGAATGGTAGCCTTTGTGACTCCAAGTCCCTCCTCTTTCAGCTCATCTCTGGGAATAATGTCAACCAGGAAATCAAAGACATCTGTCCTTGAGATTGCAGCTGCAATATCATTTTTCTGCAGTGTCCTCCTTTTGTTCTCTTCTGTGTGGATCCAAGAGCGAAGAGTCAGTTCCAGAATGAACATTTCACATGCCTTAGCAAAGATGACTGGAGCCTCCGCTGATATCATCCGGACATCTTCATCAGCTTTCATAATCTTTTTGATCCTAGCAAGTGGAAGACTGTGGTTCTTGAAGTCGTTTGTTTGCTCAATTTCTTGCATTTGGTTGGCCCAGAATATTTGAAGCTGCTGTTGTTGTTGCTGCTGCTGTTGGTGATGGAAGTGCTGAGCTTGTTGCAAGGCAAGCTGGTGTGCGGAATTAGAGAAAGAGGCCGATGGATGAGTTGGGGAAGGCAAAGCTACTGTTGGTGCACCAGAAGCCACCATATGAGCATTTTGGTAGGGACTTGTACCATAGTTCATCTGGCCAGCACCAGCTACAACTCCCATCACAGGCTGCTGTGACTGCTGTTGCTGTTGTGTTTGCTCTGCTTGATCCATGGCCAATGTTGGACAAGTATCTTTGACCCGTGTTCTACCTTTTCATTACTGTCCTGCTACAAATAAACACGGTAGGATACGTTATATCTAAATGAGAAGCAGAAATGAGTAAAAGTGCATAAACATACATTCACAACAAAGTTTTCAAGATTGTGTGCAAACTGATACCGTATAATGTGTATATGAACCGGAAAAAACCAAATTCGATCAACATATGCATGGGTTAAATCAAGTAGTTAAAGGAGGAGCTCTTCTAGGGGCAAAAGAATTCTTGGTAGGAACCAGCCATCCTCACTTCGATTATGCTACCAATATCAATAACAAAAAGTTTTGCAGTAATAGAAATGGAAGGACCTCGCTAAAGCTCTCTTCCTACAACAAATCGAACTATAAAGAGTGGACAGACCAAAATGCCACTAATTTGCTCAATGCAAGCATTTGTGGCAGAAATAAGTTTTCTGCTCTAGCAACAATCTCACTTTCAATATAACACAGTATTTGAAGAAACAGACTATTAGAATATAGGAGTAGGGAAAATCACCAAATTTAAAAAATGTGGATATTTTTCATTTTAACTTGTAAAAGGGCATCAAAATCTTCTAGAAAGACCGTAATAGCTAAGCAAACTTTTTTTTGGGCCAAAAAAGAAAGTGGCATGCAAAAGCAAAACCATCTCAGAAGGATGGAAGGTGCATCATTCTCAAATGGATATGCAGTTCTTACCCACACAAAATACCATTCATCTCCAGAAATCCTTGAATTTGGCTATTTCTATGACATTAAAACAAATACTGCTATCTCTACTACTTTGTGGCATCTTATATAGGATTACTGTACAAGGCTAGAAGTTCATTCATAAATCCGTTGCCAAAAGTTCTAAAATAGATGTGAAATCCTGCGAGTCACCAACAATTATATCTGAAGTAATCTTACCATGTAAGCTCTAGAATTACTTGATTGGTGCTGAAAATGAATCTCAAAAAATAAAAAATAAAAAATAAACAAATAAAAAATAAATAATCCTGGACCATATGCTAATTGCTCATCTTATTTTGGAAAATGATGGCTTCATGTAAAGCAACATAAACTGAATCCTAGCCCACATCAATTGAAAAGTAATACATGAACAAAGACATGCATTAAAAAAAATATATGAATCAAGTATTCGCAATTTGCAATTGACCCATCAACAAAATTTATTTGCAATTCAACTGTATGTCAACATAAGATTCCAAAACAAGCATCCCCTGCATAACCAAACGGAAAGACCATAACTTTTTCCCTTGTAAACCCATTTCCAATTGGGAGTTCCTCCAGTTTCTGCTAAATTGAAACATGCAAGGTATCAAGAAGATCATGCATGTAAAGAATGAAAACAATTGGCTCATCCCGTCCAGGAAAAACCCTGAACACTCTAGTTCCTCACTGATTATATGAAGAAAAAACTGATAACAAATCATAAAAAAGAAAACTTTCTCTAATTCTACCAACAATTCCATTATTTCAGCTTGGATTAGTATAAACAAAGCAGAACCCAAATAAATAATGAACTAAAAATTTTCCCTTTCATTTTCTTTTCTAACCAACCAAACAAGAGGGTAGACTTAGAAGACACAAAAAACAGCAACAAATTTCAAAAATTTTGAGGAAAATAAATAATCTAACCTTTCACTCTTTTGCAGCTGAATCTTCCTAGAAAACCCTCCAGTCTTCACTGCAAAGAAACCCTAAGTGAGATTTGACAGAGCAAAAAGCAAAGCAGTAGAGTTGAAAGGGAGGGACAGACCTTAGAGTCAGTGAGCTTTCGAGTTTTGAATGTAGCCTTTGAAATTTCCTCAGAGACGGAGAGAGAGACTTCTCGGGGTATCTACGGCGAGGACACGTGTCGTACATACAGGAGTATGACGGTTGGGAATGCGTTTTTGGGTGCCACGTAGCGAAGAGCTAGTGGGCAAGGCGTCTAGGATGGTGCTCGTGTTAACGACGGTGATGTACGGAGAAAAAGACCGTGAATTTAGGTGGGGTTGTTTTGGGAAAATCGGGTAAAAAAATAAGGGCAGTTCTGGGAAATCAAATGTTAGAAGCACGTGCAGAGTGCGTAAACGTCGGGAGTTAAGAAGGGAGAAGTCACGTGATAAAAGTAAAAGGCCAAAACACTGAAACAGTGTCTTGTGAGCTCACTCGCGGTGGGTCCCTTACGACTCACGTTATAAACAAAGTTTTTGATTTCTTTTTTCTTTTTCTTTGTGTAGCTTTTGATTTAGTCCCTGGCCTTTTTTTGTTTCTCATTTCAGACCTCAAATTCTTATTTTTGCCCATTCGAAGTTCACGTACCATACCCGTACAATCTTAATTACCAAACCAATCATGATTATATTTTTGCTAAATAAAGAAATTGAGATATACCCTTTGCTTAAGGTTCCAAACCCATTGAACAATCTACTAATTCTCATTTGGTAGACTGTAAACCTTAATGCGATAAGGATGCGTGTATATAATGGCTGTATGCTTTACATTTTCTTTCTATCACATATTTGAAAATTTGGGACTTGATATAAAGTTTGGTTGAAAAGAAGTATAATGAACAAATCGATGAGTCAAACAAACCTGTCAACCTTGGCAAAGAGAGTTATCTCCTACTAGGAATCATGGGAATACCCCACTTCGTCAATTATCACAATACTGAGATATGGAGATTGGCGTCGCTTACAATATTTTCCTTTAGCATATCTAACCCCAACTTCATAGTAGTTATATTTTCCATTGCCTCGTTTGAAATTTGTATTTCCAACTCGTAATGATAGAGGGATGCTATCATACCATTTCAAGCTTCCCTTATTGAAGGTGGAAACTTTGAGTAACTTTTGGTATCACTAATTAAAGAAGAAAAAAAAGAAGAAAGAAACGAAGAAGAAAAAAGGTTTTAAAGAAATTGATAAAGTCAAAATAGAAGAGAAAAAATGACAGCTGTCCCAAAAAAAAAAAAAAAGAAGGGGTAAAAAGTGAAAAGTGGTAAAGTTTCCAATTCTCAAAAAGAATTTATATTTAAAATTTCTGTGAATTGGTTCCATTAATAAAGCACGTAAATGAATAGAAGTATCATATGTGTGTGCTGGAAAATATGTGTATAAGAAAATAAATAATGGAAAATCATGTTTCATTAAATAATTTAAATACTTACAAATTTACAATAGAAAAACATGATTCATTTGGTATGTTATTCACTATTTTCAATAATCTACATTTCACATATATAGATCCTGTATCAGTCAATATCATATTAGTATATACATAATAAAGAAACTAATATTATCAAAACATTAGATACAGAAAATAGAAGACACATTTAAAGATATAACATATAATAGGATTAATAATAGACGGTATCTTGTCTTGTGTAAACTTGAAGCCATAAAACATTATTTTTCTAATTTCCAAAAATGCTGCTCGTTAATTTTCAAACCTTTTACAAAAATAACAATGTTTTCACACATTTTATTTTTTTTGAAATATAAACAGAAGAAATTGAACTGCTTAAAACAGAAAGAAAAAAAAGAAAAACTTGAAAAAAAAGAATCACCAAAAGCAAAAGTGATACCAAATAGATCTCAAAGTTTCAAATGAGATAAGAAAAATATACCTGCCATGAAGTTAAATGAAGATATGCCAAAGAAAACACTGCAATCCCAGCCAATCCCAACGATTAAGAACCTCCGCATTGTGGCAATGTAACAAGTAGATCATCCCAAGATCACTAACAAGGAAATGACACCTTTAACCATGACTAACATGAAGTTGGACCCGTTAGATTTATCCACTTCAAATCAAAATATACAATTCATGATGAATAAATATAAAAATAAATAGATATTAAGTAAATGCTCTGGACCAAAAGACCCACTTGGCTCCATATATTCTTCTCTCTGCAATCAAGGGGTAAATCATGCAAACAAACCAAATCAACAAGACTCATTAGTAACTAATAGAAAAACAGAATCAAATACAGTAATTTGACTACAAACAAATTTCATAAAGGAATGATTAGTTGGTGTAGGCTTTTATTCTTGACCCTAAAAGAGCAGAAAAGAAACTTATTAAGACGAATGCTTAAATTTTGAAAGAGTACACAACATTTCCCAAATTGAAAACAGAAGTCATGATCTACAAATCAAAGAAATCTATAATTGAAACATATACCATCTTCTCAAATTGTAAACATAAGCCATACGAATTCAAGCCAAATCAATCCCGGATTCGAACGCATACCATAATCTCAAATTAACATACATAATGAAATCAGAATCTTAACAGCAATAGAATTCCTTTTAACCGGCCCAGAGAGGTTTAAAATGTACCACCCAAAACAAACTAAAATCATCTGATCTGAAACTAAAATTTACCAATGCTGAAACAAACACGATATCACTAGACAAACTTGCATGCCTAAAATCAAAACCAACTTGACAAAAAGTAATACGAATAAAGAGCCTGCCACGATTTACGATGCTAGGGGAAGCAAAAGTTGGGACTCGAAAGAGAAGATTTTTCTAAAACAAACTCACCGGCGCCGTTGGAGGAGTAGTCGGCGGGACGGCGAAAAAAATTGGGTTGCAAGGAGAGGCGATCGCTTCTTTCGTTACTTCGGAGACGAAGCAGCTTCTGAAGTAAAAACCCTTCTATTAACACTGCGATTCTCGTCATCAATTCTTGTTAAATTTGGAATTGAAACTATGCAAGGTTGAAGGATAATCTACATTGTTAGGGTTTAGATTTGGGGATTCGATGTTTAGGGTTTCCAACAGAGAGAATGTGTGTGTTCTGACCGTTGGGGTTTGAAACTTGGAATTGGGCACGTAAAACGTGGTATGAACCGCTTTTGGTTTATCCAATATGAACCGCTTTTGGTTTCTTCAATATTTTTTTATGTGATTGATTCATAAAAAAGATAATTCTTATGTGATTGGTCTTTCCGATGTAAACTTCGAGTTGTTTTTTTGGCCAAATATAAACTTTAATTTTATTAATTAAACCTACCTTTAGTTTGGTTGTTACTGTTGATTTTTTGTTTTGATTTTTAAAATTTAACCAATCAAAATTTATAATTAAAAATTAACAATTTATTGAGTCTAAAATTTTAAATTAGTGCTTAAACTTTTAAATTTAATTAATTTATAAATTTTTTTCAATTTTATTTTAAGGCTTTAAAATTTTTAGAATCAAAACAAAAAAACTCAAAATTACAATAAACTTAAATTTTTTTTCATGTTATTTTTTTTATAATCCATGATTAAAGTTAAAAAATACAACTCATACTATAAAAAAAAAAATCGTCTCATGTTTTTCATCGAAACTCGTACAATGAGCATTATATTTTCACGCACACCTAAACTTCAATTGTAAGAATCTCTCCACTTCCTCATATTCATCCCAAAAGAAGAACTAGCAAATCTTTTTTTTGTTTAATGAAAAGTGTAACTCATTTCCTCTTCTCCTTTGCATCTCAAATAGGGGGAAATTACAAAAAAGTTGTGATTAGGAAAAAGTTAGGGAAGTATATAGCGTTGACCACCTTTGAATGTCTCATTGCTTGTTTGCCGCCCAAGGAGGAAATGACCATGGACAACTACATAACCCCAATTAAAGAGAAGAATTTGGTCCCACCTATTGGTTGTGTTAACCCTCCCAAAGCGTTCTTCTTTAAGGCCGGCTTTTTATGACACTTAAAATTCCTTTAAAACATTTTTTGTTCTTTTCATTCATCATCCCTTCTCATGACCCTTTCGTTCAACCTCAACCTACTTTCATTTGATTCTCTAATTTTTTGTCCTTCTCCCTAGATATATGTTACATAGGTGGATAAATTTGATACCTATTTTTACTTATTAGCTGTTTTAATAAAGTAATACAATCTTTATGCATTATTAATTTGTTGTTATGTGATTATAGTAAGAATTTGTTGTTGATAAATATTATAAATTAATTATTTTTCAAAAAAGGATAATTACCAAATACCATTTCATTTTCACATTGTATAAGTAAATCATTGTATACCAAGAAAAATATTATTACTCTATCATTTTTCAATAAGAAAAAAGTGCTTTATAAATGAGACTATATATTAAAAGTACAGTTCAATTTATGAATTTATTAAAATATCTTTAATAAAATTAATTCTTATGTTAATTTATTAAAAAAATTTTAGTAAATTTATAAATTGAATTGTACTTTATACCGTTTGAATAGTAAAACATGAATCCCTTCTCATAATTACTTCTAAATCAAAATGCATGATACTTGCCTAAAATTTTTGCTTCTTTTTTTCAAATCCAACCTCAAACTAAGTGTTTGTTTAAATAAATATTAGTAAAAGAAAGAAAGGAGAAGTGGAGGGAAAAGAAAGAAAGGAGAGGTGGAGGAAAGAAAATAATTGACGTTAATTTTGTTTGGATAGATAAATATTAAAAAAAAAGAAAAAAATATTTTTATCTAATTAAATAATTTAAAGAAAAATAAAATAAAATAGAATAAAATTTTTAAAATTCACTAATGAAAAGATAATTGGTATAAATTATTTTTATATATCTATTTTTAAAAAATTGAAAAAAATTAAATATACATAAATCAGTTTCTCTCAATTTCTCCTATTTAAAGAAATTGAAAACAGAGGAACATAAGGAATTTTATCTTCTTTCTCCTCCATTAAAATTAGTAAGCCAAACACAAAAGACGGCAGCTCCCCCTCCTCCTGCACTTCCCCTTCAACTTCTCCAATCCAAGGTAAGACCAAGTTTAATACGCTACATAATTAGGCAAATCAGGGAAAAATAACGTACTTAATAAAATAATGAAAAAGGGCAAATCGTCCATTCCAAAACAAAGAGAATATTCTAATGAAACATTGTTAAAAAACGAACGCAAACCATATTCACAGTTTGTGTCTAAGCTAAGCTTTGTACCTTTCTCATCCCTCCCCCACGGACGACATGAATGACTGGCTTTCCTTCCCCATTTACGAGAGCCTCAATCAGGACCTTGCTATCCAGCGGTTCTGTCCGGCAAGAGCCGAGCTCGAACAAGGAGAATGGGAGGTACTGAACGAGATTGAAATTGAATCCTTTTCTCCTTCCAACGACACCGGTACACCCCAGTTAGCAGCCTCCGAGGTAGATGACTTTGTCGACAGCTTCATCAACATCGATGATGATCTGAACGAAAAGGAAGATCAAAACTCCCCCATTACCCAACAAGACAATCTCGAGGAATTTGCAATGGTGAACAATGCCAACCTGACGAAACAGTGGAGTTATGGTCTGGACCAAGGCCTTAATTTACCTGGTTCACCTATTGCTAGCATGTGCGGACGCAGTAGGCTGCCGGGACACGCAGCTGGCGGAGTCCATATTGGGTCAAATCTGGGCGTGTGCTTCTCCATGGGGTGATTCTTTGCAAAGGGTCTCCTACTGCTTTGCTGTGGGGCTGAAATCTAGACTTTCCCTGCTTCAAAATGTGAATGCAAATGGGACTTTCACAAATTGTTCTATGGATGTATCCTTGATTAGTAGGGAGGAGAAGATTGAAGCATTTCATCTCCTTGACCAAACAACTCCTTACATTGCATTTGGTTTCATGGTTGCAGATGAAGCCATGTCTCAAGCAGCACAAGGGAAGGATTTATTACATATAATTTGATTTGGGCATGGAACACGCCCTTCAATGGCCTTCCCTTATAAGAACGCTGGCTTCCAGGCCCCAAGGTCCTCCAAGACTCCGAATCACTGGATTAACCAATGGTGGAAACCCGTTTGAGCTTGAAGCCAGCATGAAAGCTGTCGTTGAGGATGCTAGTTTGCTAGGCATTTGTCTGGAATTTAATATAGTATCAAAGCCTGTTACAACGTCTTTGTTAACAACAGAGAATTTGCGGTTAACGGAAGGGGAGACGTTATTCGTCAACAGTATAATGCACTTGCATAAATATGTGAAAGAAAGCAGGGGCTCTCTCCAGGCAATTCTCCAAGCAATCAAGAAACTAGGTCCAACTTTGGTCACGGTGATGGAGCAAGATGCCAACCATAATGGGCCCTTCTTCCTGGGGAGGTTCCTTGAAGCCCTTCACTATTATTCTGCCATCTTTGATTCCCTTGAGGCCAGTCTCCCTCGGAACAGTCCTCAGAGGATGAAGATTGAGAGGGTTCATTTTGCAGAAGACATCAGGAACATTGTAGCTTATGAAGAGGCAGATAGGGTGGAGAGGCACGAGAGGGCAGATCAATGGAGAAGACAACTTGGGAGAGCTGGGTTTCGAGGGGTGGGATTGAAGTGTCTGAGTCAAGCTGGGATGATGTGGTCTGTTTATGGCTGTGATGGGTGTACTTTGGCCACTGAGAAGGGCTGTCTCCTCCTTGGGAGGAAGGGGAGGCCAATAATGCTGGCATCCGCATGGCAAGTGCACAATTCTTCATCATCCTAGCATTATTCAGACATTGCTTTCTAAGGAAATTACTGCATGAAGATAATAAGGCTTATTTTAGGTACGTTGTCAACACATTACCCTGAAGGTGATAGTTTCATCCCTTGAGCCTCTTTCGTCATAGATATTGCTGTTTCTATGGTTTTTGCATGAGTTATTTGCCACACAATACTCAAACTACTGTGCCATTGATAGCAAAATCAAATAATTGCAGAAATCACCAAAGTAGTCACTGGACAGTCCAAAGACTCCAAACAGAAAATAGAATGAATGGTTTTAATTTAAGAAGGAAATACAACACGATGAAAATTCCATCAGGCTACATCTGAGAAAAGGACAAAGATGAAGATGTTATGTACGAAATGATTCCTTGAGGAGAAACTCTTCCATTTCAAAAATAACATGGAATCTGATTTCTCTGAACTAATTGTAATGGGATTCTACGTGTCAGGGTATACAACTGAATGAATGAATCTATCATGTAATACATCATGAAGAATCATTAGAGTATTATTTAGATACTTTATGATCTTGCACCTTGGCTTCCCTAGCCGCCTTTCATTGTGCACAAACGACTAGTAATCTCTGCGAAGGATGGCCTTGATGTGGGATTAGGTGCCCAAAACTACTCCATTAACCTCCTCCATTCAGAATCGCAGTAGCTTGGGATTGTCGGCCTCAGTGTGTTGTTTACCATTCCTCCTGCATGCCAATGAAAATATTCAGCCTAAACTGTCATTTTGAATTACAAATAACTAGGAAGATGACCGAACTGGAACATCTCTCATTAGAGCATCAGATTCTCATTTGCCACCATAACAGTTTTAATAAATCTTCTAATGCAAGAACATGAAAAATGGAAAATCACACCTATGATTGCTCCATAGTGCTTGTTAGCATATGGCTCTTCCCCGGTGAGAATCTCCCAGAGAACAATGCCAAAGGAAAACACATCAACCTGCAGAAATTATAACAAGAAGGCATTAAGAACAAACATCAAGTTTTACAGCTTAACATATCTGAGCAGACCAACTGTCTTCCACATTGCATATCAAGCTCCACTACTAGTTTTCCTCAAGTAGTTGATAGACATTAAAATTTCATTTTAAAACCCTCCAAAAATTAAACTACCACAATAGTGAGTGAAAATGACATAACCACAACATCATGAAGCAAGCATTGATCAAGATGACATTAATGTATATTCTCTAGTGTTTTGTTTTTCTTATTCCTCTTCTCAGAGAATAACAAAAATGACATATTGCTGTCCAAGAGAAAAAAAAGGTAAAAAAAAAACTAATGTGACATATTACCTTCTCTGAGACCTCATTGCTGCTCCCATTCAGGAGCTCTGGGGCCATCCAAGGTAGGGTATCCCTTTTAATTTTAGACAGTCCAAAATCTCCAACCTAGTACAAAGGGATCATAGCTCAGAATCACTTAGCACCAAAGGGATAACCAGATTAGCCTTCACAGAATGCATACCACCATAAATAATACCTTGCAAATTGGTCTTGATGGATCTTTCAAGTTCACAAGCAAGTTGTCACATTTCAGATCAAAATGCAAATATTTTTTGAATGCAGATACTCCATTCCAAATGCAGCATCCATAGCAATTATTAGTCTCTTGCAACGATCAAGATGCTTGCAAATCAAGATTGGTTCAAATAGTATATGGTGAAGTAGCAGCTGACATTTGTAAAAAGTACTAGAAACCAAATTCATGGCATGTGCTAATCTAAAATCATAGTACATATATTGCTATAAAAACTGCATAACTGCCATGCTGATTTCAGTAACAAAAATAAATGAGACCCTTTAGAACATGATGTAGATAGTGATAATTGACAAACTTACACATGATAACAGTATAATAGGAGCCTTTACCTTTCTTTCTGAAGTAAAGCATGCCTTAGAGAACCATCAACCATTCAACCATGTACGCTGTGACAGTAGCCAGTGTTCCCCCAGGACCACCTTGCACTACAACATAAAACGCCACCACGTTTGGATGATGATGATGCTTTGAAAGAATGTCAGTTTTGCACCAGAACTCAATGGTCTGAATATGCAAGTGCAGATTCTTTAGAATTATATTAAGCAAGCAAACAATATCGAGGTGGGAGAATATTACAGTCTTAGACACAAAAAGGAGAAACCATTAGCATTCTGAAATGTGAAGCGAAATAGGAGTATTATTCTATTTCCTTGATTTGGTTTGATAAATGGCAGGGGTATATAAATGGCAAAGCCACCAAGGCAGCACATATAATAATTAGTAATGTGTCTAGGGGATTAAGGGAGCATTACCAATTTTTCTTGCTAAGATGATTGACTGGGGAAGCAACTCTTCTTTAATTATCCTCTTAATAGCCACATCTGTTCCCCTCCATTTTCCATGATATCCAGTCCCAAATGTACCAGAACCCAGCTCCCTCAGTTCTTCAAGGTCTTCACTGTTTATAAACTATGAAGGAGTAATAAGCATCAATTTTAAGGAAAATGATTAGTGATGGAAAATATTCATTAGTATTGAAAGTTGAATATTCTCAGAAAAAGATATCAAGAATCCAAGTCAGACCTCAAGGAAAAGATAAACCACCATAAGGTTTTTTTTTTTTTTTTTGATCAATGATAAACTACCATAAATGATTTTCTAACTTGAAAAGACTGACAATTCAGAGAAAGCAGTTCAATCTATGAATGTAATAAGCATACATTTCTTTTGAAAAGCGTGGGATAAGAATGCAGAACTTTTTCATAATTATACAACATAGTGCATTATTTGCTCAGATAGGCAACTTACCAGAAAGGTACTGATATCAAAATCCCCCAGTGAAGGATCTAAAGGAGGTAAACCAATCTTCCTCGTCACTAATTTCCCATCCTAGTGAATTAAGGTGATTAGATATTCTGCTAGTGATATCCTTATTGGGAGAAAGACATTAATTACTAGACTGAATTGCCATTAAAAAGAACCTCATATTCTGACTCTGGTGAACTTTGGTTTGCCATCATAGCATCAAACTGCACATTTTCAGAGAATTTTAGTTGAGTTTGATCAGAATAAGTAAGCACAGCTGCAGTGTCTGCTCCAATCCTTCTAGGTAAATCTTTCCGATTGTATTCACCAAAATTATGTTCAGAATCACCCAATGAAACTCCCTCTGTTGGCAGAAACGCATATGGTCTATTATGTAATTTTTCTTAAAAAATTAGAATTTTATG
>BPVZ01000082.1:1268391-1282769 GCA_020521535.1 Rubroshorea leprosula
AAAACTACTTAACGAATTCCTTTAAACTTTTTATAACGAATAACTATTTAACAAATTAATGAACTATTTAACGAGTTTCGATAAACATCGAACAATACACTAATTAACTACTTACCGAACTTTTCATAACGGATAACTACCTAACAAATTCCTCCATTCATAGAACTATACACTAATTAATTACTTATTGAACTTTTCTTAACAAAGAGCTACTTACTCTAATCTTATGATGAAAAGTTAACTTTTCTTTTGCATTATCCTATACTACTAACTAGTAATTTTTCTACTTTCTATTTTTCTTCTCACATTTGAACTATTTTTTCTTGGAAATAAACCTTATGTTTTCTACTAAAAACACAATGCTCTTCAAATCAAATTTAAACTCCACTAATTTAATTAAAGGTTTTTCTAACCTATACTCTAAATACTTTTTTTTGTCACAAATTTGTATGAAAAAATATAAAAGTTTATATTAATTTTAGAGTTATTATCACATAAATTAATTTAATTAAATAGTTGATAAATTAAATATTACTTTTTATTCTTCTAAATTTCTTATCATGTGCCCTAAAGGCACAATTTAAAAAAAACTTTAACCAGATTCAAATGAAATGTGATGAATCACTTTTCAATTTCCTCTACTACTTCTATCTAATGAAAAAAAGAAAAAAAAATGGGGACAAAGAAGAAAACCAGAGTCTCTCAGGAATGACAAAAATTAGCCAGTAAGAAACAACGCCAAGTGCATCTTCACATTTATTTCATTGGCCCCTGTACAACTCATCACCCTTCTAGCATCCTCACTAACCCCCCCACCCCATCCCTTTCCCTCCCTATAAATTGCATCCCCACTCATCAGCCTTTTCACTCCACTCTTCCTTACACAGCTTCCTACATCCTGCAGAGAAAACCTCTTTGTTTTCAATTCTCTACTGGTTGGTCCATATAGCTTTTGGTTGTTCCATTAATTATTTTTACTAAACTTCTTGCTGGTAATCAAACTATGTTTTCTCTTTTATCTTTTTTTAAAGGCTGTGTCTTATCCTTTTGTTCCTATTTTGCCAAAGTTTTGTATGTCAGATCGGGTTCTAGCAAATAGGAACACTAAAAAATTTGTTGTCATGTTAAAGATTGTTAGAATTTCGATATTTCAAGAGGAAGATACAAGAATTGGTATGTTTTCTCTTAGGAGTTGTTTTGTTTCTGGACAAATGTAGCAAGAATTGTTTGTTTTAACTTTTCTATTACAGATTTCTCATCTACTAACCAGTAAACTTTCTAGCATTGAGCAAGAGAAACTCCATTCGGATCATGAATCATTGAAGTTTACAATGTTCTTGTGTTACAAAAAAGGCATTATAACATATAAAAACTGATCTACTCTGATTTTGGGACATGCTTTTAACCTTTTCTTCTTTGGATGGCAGAAGAAGATTTACTGGCTTTGTTCTAATGGTCTTTGTCAAGATCATGTCTCAGAAAAAGGATGCTGCAGAAAGTCCTCAACGAAAAATTGGTGCTGATGGAGTGAGTTCTCTTTTGAATCATTTATTGCAATAAGCAGATTAATGGTATCCAAGTTTTGGTTCAAACTGATCCAAAATGTAACAAAAGCTAGGACTTTTCTGATCCCTAAGCCTAATGCCTAATGGATTTCTGTCTTTTGTTTTTCAGTCCTTTTTTGTGTGTGTCGTATGCAACGCTAAAGGATTTCTCCTCTGCTGTGATGATTGTCCTAGGACATATCACTTGGAGTGCCTAACTCCACCCCTAGAGGTATATATTTTAAGCACCTTTTCTTGATTTATTTGTTTATATGATTATAAATCTAGTACTACTAACATCTTTTTTTATACTCATAGAAAGTTCCAGATGGGGACTGGAAATGCCCCAAGTGCTGCGCTCCCTCACTAGCAGCCCCCAACACAACTCCTGCTCAGGAGGTAAATCTTCCATTTTGTGTTATTTCAACTCTAATAACAATTTTACTCTCAGTAAGATACATTCGCTTCAGCCTATAATTTGATCATTTAATCATCCAAGATTATTACCAAATACCTAATATGAAATCGAGATAGGCTTCAACTTAAGTCTTTTCAAACATTATAAATGGTGTTTAATAATTGAACCAACCCCAATTGTCTATGGTTCTTAAATTATTTTATTTTATTTTTTTAACAAACATTCTCTGACGTAGGTTACTGAGGCGGGAGAACCACAAGCTTCTCTCCATAAACCGGAGGTTAAGGAACTGAAGGTTTATCAAAGACGCCATGGGAAAAGGGTCGTGGAGGAAAAAAAGGGAAGATGATGGTGGTCATGGGAGGAAGGAAATGAAGCTTCTGCTACTGAGGTAATTGTTTCATCATGTTACTGTTCTTTCTTAGTATATTTTGTACTTCTATACTTGATTCTCTTAATTTCTATAATATATATATATGTATGTGTATTAATTACAAGAAAGGGTTGTGTCAACTAAATCAGATAGCTGTTATTCCATAGAATCCTTGACATCATACTTTGCTGAGATGTATTTTCTAATACTAGAAGTAGGTGAAATTTTCTACTGCTTGGGGGAATAACAATGCTTGTATTTGATGCAGCTGAGAGCCGACATAGGTTGTAGATATCCTTTATGAACAGCTGCCTATGGTGATGTGGAGCTGGTGTTGAAGTGAAGATATGATTATCCCCATGTTACTTATATGACTTGTATATGTATCATTAATTTGCGGTTTTAAATAACATTTTCTCTTCTTTTTTTTTTTCTTTTTTTGTCCAATGATTATGGATGGATCAATTACAGACTTAGTATGGTTGATAAAAGAAATAGATCCTATACTAGAGTGCTGTAACAAATTGATAGAATGAAAGTATCTGCTTTAGATCTATGAAGAGTTATGTTCCAACTTACTTTCAATGCACTAAGAAACTAAACTGGATAATTCATTACATGATGTGGGGCAAGCTACGTATTTGCAAAACAATGAACAACATAGCATCAAGACAATGTAGCCTTCAAGCTCATCTAGTTTTGACACAAAGCACTGTTATGAAATGAAAAATCAGACAAGCTTTGAAAAGAATTCTGCAATTTTCTTCGAACTCTTCTACAAAAATTTTAATTTTTTTCCTCTTTTCTAAATTTAGTTACAGTACCAGTGCAATCAACTATGTACCAAATGCCTTACATCTACTAAAGATCTTGGAGTTAAACACAATTCTACAGTTAATTAAACCCAATTCTGTTGGTTAAACAGATGCTGGCTTGATTAATCCAAGCCTCTAAGGCGAAGGCATTTTATCAAAAAGAAAAGAAGAGGGGAAATACTTCAAACCTATGTATCTAATGACTTATGTTATGTAGGTTGCCCTTCTGAAAATTTTTCCCTGGCAAGACATCAAATGTCACTCGGTTCTCTTCCATCTTACATTCTGGTACAATCATAGAATACAATATTGTTGGTAAGTTGTATCATGCTTTGATAAAAATTTTCCATTTTATGTGGGAAAGTGTTCACGGATGTTTTTGCAGAAACCAGTGGATGCCAATGATGCCCTCAGTCAGGCAAGCAAGTGTTCTTTGATGCATGTTTTTGGTGTTTAAAATCATATTATATAGGAAAATATTACTCAACACTAATGACTATGTATTTCTCTATATTCTAAAGCAGAATGGTGGTGACAGAGGCAAATCCAATGTCAGAAGTGGCCTTACAGTACAGAGAAAGAGAAAATGCTTAGAAAGAAAAGTTGTAAGATTTATACTTCAATTGTACTATTTAATTAGGTTACAAGGTCTAACATGGTTCAATTCACAATTTTGTGTTACTACGCATGACTACTCTCCTTGAATAGTGCTCAGCTTGAAGCTACATAGAAGACAGGTATTTTTCATCTAATAACGGGTCTAGCTCTAATTGTAGGTAACAAAGGCCTTCCAATTGTGGTGACCATCTTGCAGAAGTCAGCAGGGGGGCCATGACTGGATCTTCAACCCTGTTGGGCATCAAATGCTGTAAATAGACCCAACACTGATGAACGCCGGGGAATTTTGACATCAGAAGTTCCATGATTGTCATGGTAATAATCCTCTTTTCCATCTTTGAGGATCCTGATGACTGTGGAGAGAGTGCAAATAAATGGAAGAGGAAGAGGAGGCAATACAGCTGGGACAAAAGGTTGTCCTGGCTCCTTTGAACTGGACTGCCCCCAGAGCTTGCCCGTCAGGGGCCTCCATCAGTTCTCAATGGCATCAAGATGGTGCTTTCAACACATTGTTACAGAACCGCTGGACCTCAAGAAATGTTCAACTGGCTGTTGTTTGACTGAACTTTACTATCTGGTTCTATGTGAAATGGGGAGAATCCCTAGTCATGAAGACTTGGTGCTTCCCCCATGGAAAAAGAACCAGACATGGTTGTCAAAATCAGCTACCAACAGCCATAAGTTGCATGTCTCAGCTCTCTCCAAAACCCTGGGTGAGTTACTCATTGCTCAATGTTGGCTGTGCTGTATGAGGGCAAGTCCAGGCAACACCTCCGTGAAAAGAATTAAATATGTAAGTTTTTAAATATAGCAAAGCCATACATACTATCAATAACATAGATATTGTATGGAGAGTAGAAATGTAGAATTGTCTCACCTCTAAATGGTTCTGGTAAATCACTAATCCAATCATGTTAGGATCTCTTCATGGCCTTTTTCTTCTTCTTTTTCTTTTCCTCTTCTTGGTCTGCAGCCACTTCTCCCTTTCTCACAGTAATACTCATGATCTTATTAGAGAACTTGAGTGGTTGTGGATTTGTTTGGGATGCAAATGATTAGGCTCTACTCAATATTTATAGATTAAGAGAATGAACTTCAGTGTTGGTTTTCTTTGAATCTAATATCATGAACAAAAAATGTTGTTATGCAGTCTGAATTGTACAACAATAATCATTAGATGGGGCAGACTCCTTGATTATAGGAGTGGTCCATCCCCATTTGACAGTTCTAGTTTTTGTTAATTTTACTAGCTTGGGCTACAAAACTTACTGTGTCATGAAATGGTTTGGGAAAAAAAAAAATCATGAAATGGAATAAAATATACCTTCCAAAATAGAGGCTTCTGGTTTAAATTTCTTGGGAAGAAAAGATAACTTTGAAAATGCTTGACTTGGAAAGTAAATCTCTCAAATTACCTGACTTTGGTAATGAATCTGTTGTTTGGATTCTTTTTGGTTGAGTTGCCATAAAAGCTTTTCTTGAATAGAGATGGCGATTGGGCCAACACACCAAGGATCAGTCCAGAAGTGGCCTAATCAATTCCAGGATTAGGATTTGTCAACAGTTCATTTTGACCTGGTCAAACCTTGCCATGAACTCAAGGATTGTCTAATGCTGACTTATTTTGAAGTGAGGTTTGGAACCCAAAATCAGGCCAAGTTAAAATAACATTTTTAGGAGATAAGTGCTACCTGATTGCAGGTACACTCAGCTTCTCATTGGTTCCAGACCATTTTTATGTTTTTAACAGAAAAATAGAGCGCAGTTCGCCTAAAACAACATTTCCCTTTTTAAAATAGGTTGACTGGAATGTAGCTAGCACTAGAAAAAGAAAATGGGGCTTAGTTGACTATAACAGTCAGTGACTTAGTCACTTAGGACTTAGTACCAGAGGAGAACGCATGTTTGGAAAGAAATTTGAAAGTGTGGAATGACAGGAAGAGACTTGCATTGAGAGGAAAGAGGGGAAATGGTAATTCAAATTCTTGGAATTAAACAAGAAATTTTGGATTTTGTTTGCTTCAAGAACTGTTTTCTCTGGATGTTGCCCTTTCAAATTAGTTAAAAAAAACTAGCATATCAAAGCAATGCATCTGTCGTATATTACTACTTTTAAATGCTTTTAGGATCAAAATTTCTGTAGTCTACTCAGAGATGTTACATTTTCTCTTACCTGTTCAGTAACAAAATGCATTTTATGATAAATCTTCTTTCCACTGTTTTGTTCAAGCTGTCATCCAGCCTAGACGTTTTAGAATTAGTATTGGAAAGTTCCACACTCAGAATTTTAGGAGTGAATTATCAAAACTGATTTTTTTTTTTTTTTTTTATTCCAGTGAACGATATGGCTGTTGTTTTAGGTGGTTCAGAACGTTAAAAGTTGCTTTTTTGTATTATGATAACATATTGTTGCAGATTTATGCCTATTAAAATTAATTCTTATTACAGGGGGAAGAACCAAGTAGCAAAATTTTTATAGCTGTACTCTTTGTCTGATTTTTGGAGTGAGGTTGAGCAGATCATGTGGTGGCGTTCATCTTTGTTTGATCTAACTTAATCTAAGTTTGACCTGGATTCTCCACTTAGTTGGGAAATGACATTCTTCTTCTCCATGAAACCCCCATATACTCAAGGTGAACATTTCATTGCTCATTTTTTGTCCTTCTCTAAGCCATGTATCAGTGTAGAGATTGATGCTGTCTGCTGCTGGCTTTTTCAGACCTGTTTTCATTGTACAGGAGATAGAAAACTCCCTACAGACCTCCTGTGATAAATGATTCATGAGGTATGTCTTGCCAAAGAAAAAACAAGAAACTACCAAGAACATGCTGATTGCATTATCTAATATCAAATATGTTTGCCCTACAACCTTTATAGCTATGAACTTCAAATTTGATGCTCTCTCCTTCTTATATTATCACGATAATCAATTCATTTCATCTAGTTGTATAAGCAATAAAGTCAGTTGGTAGAACAATTACCCTTTAACAATAACACCTTCTTGATAAATAATAATCCTGTTTGCGTTCTATATATTCGAGAAATGAAGATTCAGAAGGATGCTTGTTCTTTCAATTGTGTTCTTTTTTATTAATATACTGAAAAAAAGAAGACAAAATTGAAATACAGAAATCCAAACTCTCGTTACAATATTCTTTGTTTAATCTCTCATAAAGTGGGATATGGAACAAGGGTCTTATCTACATCGGGAATCAATCTACCTTCTAAAGTGTTCTAATTATCTGCAGTTTCTGCAGTGTGCTGTTAGCCGAGTTCAGCTTTGTGCTCCTTTTTCTGACAACACTGTGCTGATTATGTTTCCCCGGATGGGGAATTTCCTTTTGTCTCTCAGCAGCAGTCGTTATAGATTAGCAGAGCTCAGCTCACAGCTTTCTTCTCCTCTATGAATGCGTGATTTGAGACATTAGGGGTTCTTTATTATTCTGCTCTGCTGCATTTCATGTCCACAGACATGTCACCTCCAATGCCTCAAACCACCATTCCAGGTATATAATGTTTAGGCAAGACAACCAAATAGAATGTGTTTTAAAACACACTCTATGGCAAACTGCCTAAATATTATACCTCAACATAGAGGATGTTCTGGTAAATCACTAATCCGATAATCATCAAGGTCTTTGGAACCTTGATTTGCATTTTCATTGCTTATTTTCCTCCTCTTCCTCTTGCTCCAGCTTTCCTGTCCCTTCTCTTCTAGCGGCAACAACAGCAATGAAGTCATCTCAGCCCTCATTACAGAGAAGAATATAGTTCAGGTTTGAAAGAGTAGAGAATAATAAAAAGCTGAGTCAGGTGTGGATGTTCAATGGAGAACTTAGCAGTATTTATAATAGAAAAACTAGAGGCTTTTTGTTCTCTAGAGAGTGAATCTAAATCCTGAAAAATCCGGTAAGCAATCTGATATGATTAGGGCAAATTTGGCTCTTTTTAGTATCATAATCATGAGCAAAAGATATCTGATATGTACAAGAGAAATGATGAAATTGCATAGGTGACCATACTGTGAACCTAGAAATTAAACACTAGGAGCAAAGATGGCAATAGTTTTATTATTCTTATTATTATAGTTTATTTATGGTATTTCCCGGGGCCACTAATCCCTCCAGTGTCCCTAGGACCACTAATCTCTCCCAATCTTTGACAGTACTTTTGAGTCTAGAGGAATGAAGAAAGGAGAAAATTTTTCTTCATTTGGTTATAAAAAAAAAAAAAATTGGAGGAGGGAAGAGGTGAAGAAAGTCCTTTGACGCTCTTTTTTTTAAAAAAAAAAAATTATTTACTTATTGAGGGGAGGGGAGGGGAATGGAAAGATACCATTTCCCTACCTTTCTTCCTCTCAACTCAAACATATTGTAAGGGTGCACCTTCACATCCACTAACAATGGTGGGGTAAACATGAAAGGTGCATTTTTAAAATTAAAGGATATCAATTTACCATGCCATTTATATCATGCAGGAATGGAGCCATAAGGCAAAAATGTGCTAATGTGTTACAGGATTGAGGTGTCATGACAGTTACAATTGTAATGAAATGAAATTAAAGGAGTATGCTTTGTCATTAATCTTGGCCATAAATGAACAGCGGTTACTGCTGAGAAAAAGCACAGGAAAAAAGAGGCTATAAATAGCTAGAAACCTTCAATACATTGGGTAAAATGTAGAAAGATACACAATTGAATTCATTGTTCCTGCAAGATGTAGAAAGTGGAAAATTTACAGAATCAGGGAAGAATGAGGTCTTTTTTGTTGAATTTCCTAGTGTATCACGGGAAACAAGGCTCCCCAGTAACTCTTTGATATAATTTTGAAACAAGATAAAAACCGTGTAACTTGAAAATGGATGGCAAAGAACTGTGTGAAACGGTGATGTTGTATCAGTTACAGGATGCTGCAGCTCTCTTGATCCCTAGAGAAGTAAGAGCAATAACTACTTAATTTGAAATAAACACAGCAACTCTTTTGTTCATTTGTAGGAAGGATAGTGCCTACCTTGCTCTTTCTTCAAAATTACTCAAAGCTTGCTCAAATTTAAGCCAGAGTGGACCTGTCTCCTGAAGATTAACCTTCTTTGGTCCAGCAAAATAAGCCTGAACAACAAACTGTGGAGTCCTTTCCCTGTGTTTGCAATCGTGAAGAAGTTGTGACTTTGTCTCACCCGAACATTGTAAAAGTGTGTTGAATTAGACAAAAGAAAAGGATGTACAAAATCTTACAAACCTACCTCCCTTCATATTCTGATAACCATGCATAATAGGCCGCACCAAAATACATGGACACAAATGGCTTGGTCAGATCTTCAACATAATCCACTCGATAAGCTCTGTAACCCACCTCCCTAAGATGAAAATTTTTAAACATATTCCATCATTAATATACAATTCAAAAGGGTTGATTGAACACCAAGTTAAAATATAGCTAAGGGGAACATAAGGGTAAAGTCATGTTTCTAATAATCTAAATGACCTTTCTTGATATCAATTTATGAACTTTTTTTTGGGGTGGTCTAGATTTATGAGCTTGTATGAAATAATCCCACACCAACCAGGAGCTATGATAATTCAAATATTCAGTGACCAGTAGGGTTTGACCAAAATCTTAGATCCTTCATAAATTACTGTGCATGATAAAAATTCAGTTGGTTCTCTTTCACTCACATATAAAGCCAGAAAGCTGTAGAATAGTCAATTCCCATTAATCCGGGTCGCGATCCATCCCCATCCAGAATACACCTGCTAACCATCTCTGCCAAAGCACAAAGAACTACCTGTGCAAGATATAAATCATTAGTGAGGAACACAGAAAAAGGGAAGTTCAGGGGAAAAAAAATGACATTCTAAAGAAGCAGAAAGACATGAAAAATGGAAGTTTGAGGTTAAAATATCTTCAAGAAGACAAGAAACTTCAACACAACTGAGCTTCATCCAAGCTTGTCTGGTTCAGCAACATGAATTGTTTTTCCCTTTTTTTCCCCATCATATTGCCTGATCTAGGAGACTGGAACTCTATTTTTCAAATCTAGAAGAGATGCCCAAATCAAAATCCTTTCTGTCCACGTTAATCCATGTAAAATTCAGTCTACCACTACCCTTCATTCTTTTCACTTATCAAATCAATGTGCATCTCTAGGTTAGGTTCCAAATGTCCATATGATCTGAGCCATGATTGACATAATCAACTACAAAGCTAACTGCATTACTAGATTTTGTTTTACATCATATGAATTTTTACTAATACTTACAGGTTTGATTCCCCTTGTACTGAAATACTTCGAGACAATAATCTCTGCTATAGCCTGCAACAAAACATCAATATCATTGTTCTGATAGAAAAATCAATATCATTGATTTGGAATGCAACATGTTCATACTTCATATAATTAATGCAAGTTACCTTCACCCATGGTAATTGGATTTGCAATAGGGGAGCACCCATGTCAGTGAATGAAGACAATATGATACCATAGAAAGTAGTAGATCCATAAAAGTAGGTTTTTGAAAACAAATGGGAGAAACATATCCATTTGTCTAAGGTATTTGAAGACACATATGCTTAGGAAAGAAATAATGGATTGAGGATTTAGAAGAATAATTGTTAGAGGAAATGCTTAGAAACCTTTTGGCAAGATAATATACTGGATATGTTCAAGCTCTAAAAGTTCCCTAAGAGAAATTTTACTTTCTTGCAGCAAAATCTTGAGAATGAGATAACACAAAAACAACAAATGAAGAATCTCTTTTTGGCTATGACAATCACCTTGTTTTAACTGAGATAAAAATAGCATCTTGAAGTCAATCCTCTAACGAGGGATCCAGTGCATCATATGCCACTAAAAATTTGGATGTTTGGTAAATTAATATCAAAGAAGGAGAAAACTATGGCATCTTTCTGACTGAGAAAACTAAGAAAACAACAAATGGAAAATTGTTTGAGTCAAGAACACTTGGCAGGACTAAGAAAAATCACCAAGGGTGTTGAGAAGCTTTGTTGACGGATTCTATAGCCAGCGTGTTTCTAATAATTTGTTCAGATTGTTCCTTGCAACCAAACAGTCTCTAAACACAGCCCTCTATCCAATTTTCACAAGAAAGTACCATAAAGCCTACTTCTATTCTAAAAATTTTCCTTTGAATATAGTACTGAACTGATTGTCAAGGGTCTACAGGATTCTCACCTTCAGTTAAGCAAGTAAATGCTAGAATGAAATTGAACATTTAGTGCTTTGAAGTGAGAAGGTAGTGTACACGTACTTAAGCTTTTAACATTTTACAGAAAAACCTAAACTTTAATGTTTACCCAACAAAAAAAAAAAAAAAACTACTAAATCAAAATCTTTTGATACATACCTTCAGTTCTGCTCGAGAAAGATATGGCCTCTTTTCTCCATCAAGTGCAAAGCGCATTTTCTCTCTTTTTTCTTTAAATGGAGCCCATCCCTTTGACATAGCTGGATGATTTGACATCTCTTCCATATCTTCAGGGGAAACTCTAGAGTCCCAATATACATAAGAGCCTGTATCCTCCACCATTGAGGAAACATAGTCACATCATAAAAACTAACTATTTTAAAAGAAACTAATTCATAGCATGCACTTTCATTATTATATTCAGATTGCCCATAACTTGCATTCTTTTTCCTCTTGTGGGCAATCAAAGATGCTTTTTGTAACCCTTATAAAGTATTTTAAAAACTCACAAAACAATTAAAATATCCAGAACATAATTCTGGCACTTGTAGCACAATCTTTCAATCAAAATGATGGAACTTAAATTTCCATTTCAGAAGGGATTACCTGTAACCTCAAAGTGACCAAGAGAGGGACAAACCTGAGCGTGGGGAGCATGGTGAAGTTGGTGACTTCGGTGCTTTAGAAGGGGAAGGACGATCACAAATTTTTCTACACATCAAACATCAAAATGGCAATCAATTTTCAGTCATATACTAGCTATGTTAAAACATATTCTTTCACTTCTATCTCTTAACAGATGATAAAACATTCATTTGCAAGTATTACTTCAGATAGCTCACAATCAGATTCTTTTACAATTTGAAGAAGCTAAATGACATAGAGGAATGGATATACAAATAATTCAAGTACTTATGATACAGACTGCAAGTACAGATGAAACTTTCTGATTTGAGGAAATAAGGAAACAAAATTTCATCAAAGTGATAAACATGGCAGTAGATCATAGCCCAAATAATGGCTAAGGTGAAACAGCATTCTCAAACATGTCTGCATTTTCTATCATCTCCAAATTGGAGTATTTTGGATAGATCTTTTAAAAATTTTGAATAAATACATTTCTCCAATATAGATGATGACTGTGGATTGGAGACAATCACCGGTATGGAAGACTTTCCTTCACCGAAAGATACCGCTTCCAATATGGCAGAGTTGATTTGTGAGTTGCCTTTTTCGTACCACCTTTATATGCTCTTACCACAAATTCTTCACTTCTTTCTCTGTGAACAAACGCTCCAATTTAAGTAATTCAACAAACTATTTTTTTAGCAATCAAATGGTAGCAAGTCTAGTACAAAAAAATGAATCTGAAGTCTAAAGACTCTTAAACTGTTCACTGACTTGCCCTCAAAGTTTGATAACCATTCAAGGTAAGCTGCTCCAAAATATACACTAACGAAAGGCCTAAACAGAAGATCTGGAATCCCTTGCACTTGATATGACTGATAACCATGCTCCCTAAAAGAAACTTGCAAATATAACTTCATAAATCCAGAGTAGGATTAAAGCATTAATGAAACCTTTAACTGGGAATTCGCACTCAAAATAGGAAGAGGACATCAAGTTGTACCCGGACAGCCACTCTGCTGTTTTTGGCAAAAGTTGCATGATCCCTATTGTTGTGTCCTTTATTTTTTTCTCATATCGTATGGCCAGCGGTTGTCTGTCACTTTCAAGCTCTGCAATAGCGCAAATCATCTCCTGCAAAACATGAAATAGGGGACCAAGCTTGGAGATTAGAAAATGGAGCCTTCAACTCTGCATGGGTGGAATATTGAAAAAAAAAGTGTCAAATCCAGAATATGCACAGGGAATATTCTATGGCCAGAGAAGTATATATTAACAGCTGGAGAATGGAATTTGAAGATTGCTTTACTAATTCATCCCAAATCCCAAATCCATTCCAGAATTCCAATACTTTCTTAACATCAGCCGGTCGAAAAAACACATGACAAAACTTTTTTGTAATCTAGAAAAGAAAAGCACAGTAGAGGAGATACAGATTCAACTGTAATGACATACTGGATCCAACTTGGAATCAAAATGCCTGTGAATGACAATATCAGCAACGGCCTGAAAGAAAACCAAAACATATCAGGTAAAAGCAGATGAAATTGCTGGAAACAAATGTCTGTACCAGAATTTCTCAATTCACGAAAGAGCAGCTTGCTACAACTAAGGTTGCCTCAGATTAAGGAGATGAATTATTCAATTTGCTTTTACCTTCATCTCAATTTGTGTCAAATACGGCTGTCCATCAGGATCCCTTGAGAGATGAACCTTTTGACCTTGAGTCTCCCCAGCATCTATCCATTCAGTTCTAACCTCAGGTTCCTTCCACATTGCTTCCATGTCCTTGGGATCAACACAATCATCCCAATATTTAAAGCTGACACCCATCCCTATTGCACAACTAAATACTTGCTTATGGCCTCTAGCAACAAAACTAACATTAACACAAATGAGAAAGCATGTGAAAGGAAAAGAAACCATCTAATAAGTACAAGGCAATGAAATGTATGTAAAGTGGTAACACACAAATATACACCACCAGAAATAATGAGGGGCAGACTGCAGACTGCAGACTGTGATATCAGATTCTTGATTCTTGAAATAAAAAGATGCAGAAACCCAAATGCATGGTTATGGGGTATTTATAAAAATGTAAGAGAGAAAGAGAGAGTTGCCATACCAGGTTGCTGCTATTGAGAATTCAACTGGGTTCAAAACGAAAAGGGAAATGTAAGAAGAGGAGGAAAGAAATTCCTCCCAGAATTCAAGAAAGGGAAATAAAGGTAAGAGCTTGGAAAAGGATAAGGAAAAAAGCAATGGGGTATTTAGGATTGAGGGCATACCATTGTTCCCGGCGTATCTCTCTCTTTCCTTTCCGGTCGTCTTGGTTAAAATGGATTCATTCGGTTCCTCCCCAGAATATGTGAGACAATGACACTTGTCATATGCCACGCTGTCGTTTTCCTTCTAAATAAATAAGATACAAATTTTGTTCCCATTAGTATTTTTTTAATAGTTCAACTTTTAATAGCAACAGTTTATTGATGAAAGGAGTAAGATTCTCTTTAAATAATATCTCAAATTTAAGTTTTATAAATGAAAAAATAGATATTAAGAGAGTTATAAAATTCAATGTAATTTAATTTTGGATTAATTGAGATACAATAAAATTATTAAATATCTAAAAATTAATAAAAAAAATAATTCAACTTTTAATTTTTGAATATTCTGCGGTCTTTTAACTTTTAAGGTTAGGATTAAAAATGTGCACTTCGTATAGAGAGATTTAAAAGAAGGAATTTTTTAATTTGTATTATCAAGGTATAAATTAAA
>BPVZ01000083.1:33117-47504 GCA_020521535.1 Rubroshorea leprosula
GTGATTGTATTTAAAATCCAATAGCAATGAAGGATGACTGCAAACATTGAAAACAATGCCCATTAGTTGGGGAAAAAAAATTTAAGAACTTGTATCGACCAGCTTGCTCTTTTTTTTTAATATATCGCTTTAATGGTGATAAAGTTCTATTTTTATTATATTTTTTAACAAAATAATAGAAGAAAATTTTTTATTATATATGCTCTTTTAGTCTCTATTTTATATATTTAAATAAATTATTTCTTAGTAAATTTTGATTTTTTGAAGGATACTTTCAAAAGTTATTTTTTATCTAAAGAATTACGACTTAATTAATAAAAAAATTTGTTCTTCACTTTATTGAGCATGACTCAAATTCTTAGAGGGGATAATGAAAAAGTTGTTTCCCATGAATTTCATAATTTTAACATGAATGACTTACTTTTAATCAAATTAGAGAGAAATTAATTTTAAAATATACATAAACTAACTTAAGAACGTTCTAACAACTGAAGCAACAAGCAGAAAAAAAGGTCATTTTTCTAAACAGATTAGGTCCCTGAATATACTGCATGCACGCCGTAGTGAATCACATACGAACGAACTACAAAATGAATAAAATACAACACAAAACCTTAACATCTCCTTTTCTTTTCCAAATAGATGAGATAGAGAGAAGTAGCATACCTCTTAGACCCCGCAATTGACCCTACGGGGTCAAGTAGTTTGTTAGGTCAAGAAAACGTGTTAGGATGAGTTTAGTTTAAACTTTAAAGTTACTAAATTTTGTTTGACTAAAATTAGAGGAAAGTAATGGATATAATCTTTGGTTGAGTTTAATACTAAGTTGGGTTAGATTCAATAAATTTTTTAAATTTTCCACAGGAAACAGGGATTCCTGCAGGGATCCACACGTTGGGTAAAATTTTGCACAAAATTTTACGAGGAAAAAAATGCCCACGTTCCGGTAAGTATAGGGGGAAATTGCCACCATAACCCCTAAGTTGCAAAAATAGAGCACAACACTGACATTCTATTTCTGAAAGTGACATCCTCTCCAGCCAACTCCAGCCGAAGAGATGAGCCCAATAATACAGTATCTATATAATTTCACACTCGGACATGGTTTACAGGTCAGATTCAATAATGTAAAACATGAAGTTATGGTACATGTAACACAGAAAACATTAGAACAACAGCTAGTTAGAAGATTGAAAATGCACCCGTGCAAGTGTGTATTCTTTTCCAGCTATCCAAACACCTGTTTGTGACCACTGCACGTCCTCCCAGTCGAGATTCTCCTCTATTACCTTTACAGTCAGAACAAAATCAGTGTGCGGAGGGAACAAGCAACAGGCGAAGAAAGAAAATACCACAACCTGAAATGCTTCTTCTAAGTTCTAAATAGATTCTATTGTTTTGCAGATTGCTCAGCAGCAATCCAGAAAATTGAATATCTGTCTCTCCTTTCACTTTGCTCTTTAACAAATATCATGCCTTACTAGTATTATTATTATTTCAAACAACCAAGGAGGTAGCAAGAAGTACAGTTCTGAAATGACTTACCTCAACATGTTCAAGTGGCAAGGGGATCCCAACTGAACGCATGACTTTCTGTGGAAGGGGCTTCTTACAGCGAGACCAACGGAAAACATCAATCATAATGTTATCTGCATCATTCTTTTCACCATTTATGGAATGGGAGTGGTGGTTTTGAGATTTTTCTGTCTCAGCTTCATTAGCTTGAGGTGCTATTGTGGTTTTCATCAGTTTCTCACCGGTAAAACAGAGCTCATACCTATAGATTTTTACAAGTTAGAAATAAAGAAGACCTAAAACTTGCCATATATTAAAGTGATTTCAGTAATCAAATGATAAATTAAAGTTGCCTTCATAAACATAACTGTTTACTATGTCAAAATTTAGGCATTTGCAAACACTGGCGCATGAAATGACATCTTGCTATCAAATCTCAGATTCTAGATATTAGGTACACAAGGTGAATCACAGTAAGAAGCATTAAAGAAAGGGCTTCCAGCCCTGCCTGACATGAAGGCTAGCACGGTGTGGCTTAAGAGAACTAGTTTAACTTCTCGACATTCCAATGTTATAAACAACAAAACCATCAATCACTTCAGGGAAGAAGTAATAAAATCCACAAATTACCTGCATGAATGTGTCTCTAAATAGAGAACTTCACCCTTCTTCAAGCGTGCTGATGTGTAAAGGGGCTTCTTAAGACCCTTGTCAGCAACTATGCTTATACTGTATTTTATCCTGTGGAAGTCACAAGAAATGAAATTGATGAGCATATGAATATTTGAGTAGCACAAACTTTTCCAGAGTGTTGACAAGACAAATATGAATTTAGTAAGAAAAAAGGAAAATGAATCCCAGTTGATGTAAGCATGAGTGGCAGCATGGTTAGAGGGAAGAAATAAAGTACATGACAGGGTCAACAGGCAATTGCAAAAATACCCTTGATATGAAAGAGTTACAAGTGCGATCTGACACCAAAAAAAATCTTGAATACTAATGTTACCATAAAGTTCCTTTTTTGGCCACCCAATAACACTGTAGTTAAATACATTTCTAAGGAGAAAAGTATTTGTAGAAGATAAACAGATACACATGCAAGATAAATGAACAAAACAGATAAACAATCATATTTGCTCAAACTTTTCTTCCAAATGTCAATCAGATACAATAATACAAAAAATCTATAGCAACATGAAAATCACAAAAAAAAGAAAAAAGAAAAAAAGAGTCAAACAAAGATCTGAAATTACCAAGGCTCATTGCAGAGGTTGTATTGTATTGTAACTTCCCTTACAAACCTTTGTTGCCGCAATGCATTCTGAAGAAAGAATATGCTAATGTAAGCTAATCTTGTCAAATAAGAAAAAAACACACATAACCAAATCAAGATAATGACAGTTACAACCAGATGATATGATTTCAGTGTTGATGGCAATCACAGAAAAGGAAATTCTTTTACATTTCTCATATGTGTAAATTACAACAGAAAACATTCTGAAAAATGCAACCAGCAGAAGAAAAGTCACATTTGCTCAATTGATGACCAGGACCAAAACGATTCAGTTAGAAACTTAGAGCTGAGTAATTTCTCACTTGCGGCTAAAACCTCTTCTTTTTTCCCTAGATGACCAGACAATTGATTAAAAGAAAGAAAAACAATAATGGTATATAAACAGCAAGCAGAGAAGAAATATACAAAAGCTACCAGAGAACCAATGGAAAGGAAAATAAGTGAATGAGTAGAAAAGAAAAGGCTAGAAATAACTCAGAAAAAAAAAAAAAAAAAAAGGAAAAGGAAGAAGGAGGAAAAAGCACTGCTAAAAGCACATGGCCACAGGCAAATTGAAAAAAAAAGGATGATTAGTAATACCGAAGCTGCAGCTCTTGTAGTTATTGTCCGCTCCACAGCTACTGGAGCAAGGGTAGGCTCTACAGTGGATGAATGTGTAAGACAAGGCTCAAGATCAATGGTCCCACCTCCCTTCTGAAATCAAAGTAATACAGAGCAAAAAGCATTAGGAATTTACAAGGCTAGTAAAATTAGTCTCAAAAGAAATGTATGCTAAAGATAGGATACATATAAATTAGCAAATTAAAAGGGTCAGAAACTGGAGTTATTCCAACACCAAAAATATATGCATCCATCTCCAAGGTAAAACAAAGAAGAATCTAAGATGTTTTCTAAGTATAAGAGATATAGCCAGTACTGTTTGTTACCTTAACAATGCAGCACCTTTCAACACGATAACTACAACCAATTCCAGCTCCCCATGCACGGGAACGAACATTGTTTCTAAGTTTAGAAGTGTAGCCTAATAAAAACATCACATGATATAATGTCAAAATTGTGCAAAACATGGGATTTATACATAAAAATATCAAAAGACAGAGACATTGTAAAATTTCAAAACTTTGGCTCATCAGCAAATATGGGTATAAAACCCTGGCAAAACTGAACAGAACCACACAGCCCAGACGTGTCAAGCTCTTCTCATAATTTTACTCATTTCATATCAAAGGTGAGTATATTGTGGAGCCAACTGCTAAGTAATATGATCAAGATTCCAAAAGCACTAAAATAAATAGAACAGCAAGCTGAATTTGTACTTACAATCTTGAGGAGGCAGGACACGGATGGTAGCACGCAACTCTTGAATGGCTGGTGGAGGAGGTGAGGCAGTGGGGCGGCAATACCCAGTATGCATGAGAACTAGAAAGCAAAATTTTGAACATAAATGCAAGGTTCTGTCCATTTTTAAAAGAGTTCTATCACTTATAGACCAAATGAAGACCAGACTTGTGGTCTTCTTATTCAAAATACCACATACCAGCAACAAGATCAGAGTCATCTGTGTAGATATCAGTACCCCACAACTGACCGCCTCTAACCTGCACATAGTGCACAAACAGAACTTAGAAGGATCATATAACATTTCTCTCACAAGTCCATTGGATTCTCATCAAGTTGCAAAACAGTTTAACAATCAGAATCTGCTGATGATGGCAAGAAATATCTCCAGGAAAAAAGAAAAAAGAAAGGGAATATTAAATTGGTGTAAACGATACAAACAAACAAAAATCATCACATGCTCAACCACATGCAACTAGGAAGGAGTTCAACAGCAAATTACAAGACAAAACAAACAAAAATCTCAATGGTTACAATAAGCATTAACCGACTTGACTGTACCTGGCGATTTGTAGCAGTAACATGCTCAGCAGGTATACGAATTTCAAGAGTAGGACCATTTTGAGAACTATCACCACTTTTATCAGCCTGAGATGATTCATATTCTTTCCACAACTTAATTAGATCTTGCATGCATTCACCAACTTTATAGACAACAGAAGATACTTCAGCTTTACCTGAATCACCAGCAACATTGAAATGTGACATCATGCGAAGAAAACATGTAAATGCTGAACATGTTCAGCATAAAAGAAGCAATGTTCCCAACAGGAATTATTATTCAAAGCTAAATTTAGTAAGTCAAAATGTCAAATAGAAAAGAAAGAGAGAAAGCAGCAACCTAACGAAAGTAATCCCCATTGATGAAATGAAAACTTCTATACAGTTTGAAATAATCACGTTTGCAGGGTTTTAATCTCTTTTTGTTCCCAGCAGCAACTAAGAAAAGAGTCTCAAAATACTTAACAAATAGCTCACAAGCATTGAATTCACCCAAATTTCCCTTCACTTTTCCCTTCACTGAACAAAGTTTGTATTACCATTCTGACATAAAATAGACAAAAGAATCATCTTCAACATACAACCATTCGATCATTGACCAGACATATTTAACTTTCACCAATTTAAATGCCCTCAAATTTTTAATGATACACAGGCAAAATATGCTTCTTCCTAGTTCTTGAGTGTACTATTGCCAGGTTTCAATGTACAGGTTGGGCTTTGAATCTTCAAAACTCTTAGCAATCACAGTCTAAGGGCTTCCCAGGAAATGACTAGACGCTTACTGTTAACACTGTTTTATGAAAAGGAAGTTCTATTTGGCAAAAAAAGAAAAAAAAAACATTCTAGTTTCTATCACTATGAGACATCCAATCCAGTTCTTCTATAGTTCATTCTCGAGCTCCTAAAATCTCATAGAACTTTGGCACTTAGAGTGCCATTTTCTTGAGTTACATAATCCATTTTCCTACAGCTTGGGTTTCTTACATGCTTGTGATGTTTATTATGCAAGGTGCCCAAGTATCAAGCAACAGCTACACAGCTTCTCAATCAGAAGGGCAAAAGCTAGATAAAAAAACATGTGAGTTCCAGCTTTCATCAAATAAAGCAAATAATGTGGTGAAAGATAAAGGACAAAAAGTAGTACAGATTCCAATGCAAACAAAATACATAGGCATATGGAATACAACTACTAAATCTGGTTGAAGTAAAGGCAGCACAAACTAAAATAATTATTTTTTCATAAATGTTTCAGTTAACACTTCACCAAGTCAAAATTTCCAGTTCAATTAAATATGAAAACAAACTTTCAGCCCATAAATTGTATAGCCTTAAAGCATCAAACCACAGCTTACCCTGAGATCTGCAAAGGAAAAAATAAAATTAAACTGAATTAGAAAGTCTAAACCAAGTTAGAAAGTCTAAGACTAACAAGGAAAAATGAAGAAAGAAGACTTAATCTAGGAAGAAACATAAGAAGCTATGGAGGCCTTAATCTGAAGAAAAATATTGAGTTTTGACTGTGGAAAAAAGAGGTGGTATAATGAATGACATTTGAAGAAAAATACTCCTTAAATCTTTTCTAAAATTTCATATGCCTATTGATTAAATGGTACAGTGACAGAAATAAGAGACGTTCCTTCTGTTAAATATATTCTTCAGTGCAATAGCAACCACCTACCAGCTAGAGAAACCAACATTAATGCAGAATCAACATAAAAAACATGGGTTTTTCTTTGCAAACATCTCAATAACTTTATATCATCATGTTTGAAAGTGGCCAAGAAGATTTCAATTCATCATGTAAAGGCTTACACATGCATAGAAGTCTTCAAGAACACCAACTCCACAATTTGAAGAAAAAGATGTACAAACAGTATTAATGCATTACAATTAAATAAACAACCAAATACTATGAATACGTACCCTTCGTTTTCCTGAGAATGGGACCTAAAACGGGCCTCACGATTTGTCACTTGAGGGCTGCCTCTTGGCCGCCTTTTACGCTGCTGGACTCCATAATTAAAACCTTCCCTGTCCTTTTCATTAGCCCCTTCAGCATCTACACTTCCGTCATCAGATTCTTTTTCATAGCCCCTACTTTGCTTTTCAGATCTGTTTCCTTCTGTGTCAACATCTCTTTCCCGCTTCCTCTCTTTAGCTTCTCTATCAACATTTTTGCAGTTATCCAACTCTTTTTGTTTTCTCTGCTCAGATGTAGTATTCTCTTGCTCAGATGTTTTAGCCGTTCCATCTCCCAATTCCTTCTCATTGGGCAATCCATCTTTCTCTGTTCCATTCAACAATTCTCTCTTGACATGATCCTTTTCCTTCTCTTTCAGTCTCTCCTTGTCCTTCAAATCCTTCCTCTCTCTTTCCCATCTGTCAGCCTCTCTCTCCTCTCTTGCAGATTCTTTACCATCCCCACTGCTATTACCTGCTGGCATGCTGCTACTCCTGCGATCACTTCTTTCCTTATCTCTATCTCCCCAGTCACGAAGCTTCCCTTCTTTTCTTTTCCTTTCCTTGTCCTTAAACCTATCCTCACCTTTTGGATCAAATTTATTCTCACCAACAGCCTCGTGCACTTCCACACGATCCCTTTCTTCAGCAGCAGAGCCTTCCTTTCCAACTTCAATTAGCCCTGGTGTACTACCACGTGGCATTTGCCATGGATCCATGCCTCCCACTGGGGCTTCTGAATGCTTTTTTCCTCTATGGTAGTCCCTTGATTCCTTCCAACCCAAGTGACTACTAGACCCACCATAACCATCCTTTTCAACCTTCATGTCACCCTTTGGATCACTGTAGTTCTCCCTGTCATACTTCACATCTTTAACATCTTCTCCTCTATTCTCAAACCTAACATCCTTTTCATTTTTTCCACTTTGATACTCCCTCTTCACTGCCTCACTGTGAAACTCCCTCGTTTCTGCCCTTGGCTCTCGGCTCTCAACCCTAAGCTCCCGAGACTCCATCCTACTATCCGAACCACTAGGATGGGAGTCCATATGTGAATCATTTGAAGCAGATGAAGGCAATCGATAACTTGAATGCAGAGGCGACCTTCTATCCGAATCACGGGATTCAGTACGTGGTATCTTGGCTGTTCTACCATCTTGACCCGTCTCATAGGCAGGAGAATGGTGGTAATCATTAGAAACAGAAGAAGATGTCACCTTTGGGTATGCACTGGGATCTTCATGTGGATACTTTGCAGAAGCAGAATGACTACCAACCTCTTCATGAGATCTCTTTGGAGCACCACTCATTATCGAAAACCGTATATGGGTACCAACAATTTTAACTCAAAACTCTACAAAGCCGGAAACTTTTCTCCTTATCCTGCAAAAACACAGGAAAAACCTTCAAAAATTGATTAAATTTCAAAACCCCACAGCAAAATTCATCGTATGCAGAAAAAATCGAGCAGAATGTTACCAGAATCAAGCCAAGACAAAAAAGAGACAAAAGAGAATCAACTAAAATTCAACATAGAATGCAAAACCACAGATAAAGAAAAGCAATTAAAGAGCATCAAAACCCAATTTTCACAAATTATACTTCATATTTCCCATAAACAACAATTATTCAAAAGTAAAGTGATTCCATCGACATCCACATTGCTTTTCTCAGTAACAAAAGCAGAGTTATGATACAAAATGCAGAAAGGGAATGCGTAGAGGAAAACGAACCTCTGGTCGTCAAATTCTTCACATACAGAATGAATTTCAGCATCCCTTTTTCAGAATCTGGGATCAAAGACAGAAACCAGAAGCTACGTTATGGCCGATATACTTGAATATACATCAATACTTGCGTCAATAGAAAGAATTTATATCATGGATCTTTGAAGCTAAGCCCTTCGTTCAATCTATATTCCGATTCTGGATTTTTAAGCCCAAAATGCTTCTTGGACTTCCTATCCCAATTGGCCAGGAAAGCCCATTTCTTCTTCTACTTCTTTTTCTTTTTCTCATTGGTAAATCGAAACCCGGTACTTGGACAATATTGCCCTTTAATATTGTTAGGAAGTCAGTCATTGACCAACTTTGACTTTCAAACTTTATAAGAGCTTGTTTGGGTTAGACATATCGTTCCTCTTCTTCTTCTTTTTTAATGAAATTTCTTATAGTTTGTTTGGAAATAAATAAATAAATTATTTATAATTACAGATCGAATTATGAATTAATTGATAATCGTTTAAATTTACTTATTAAAATCAAGTACGTATATCTTTAAAAAAAATTTACAATATCTGCAAAAATAATTGTTAAATTGAACATTTGCATTTTTTAACTAAAATATAAATGATTTGATAATTATTTGAATATTAAGGTAATTTGAATCAAATACACGTATCATTGAAAAATTATTATACTATATCTAAATAATTTTGGATTAATTCATAATAACTAATCTAGATAAGTGATTTGGATCAAATATATGTATCATTGGAAAATTCTTGTAGTGTATCCAAATAATTTTGGATTAATGCATGATGACCAATCTACATACATGATTTGAATCAAACGTATATATCATTGAAATTTTTTTGTTTTTGGTAAGCCTATCATTGAAAAATTAATGTCGTATATCCAAATAATTTTAAATTAATTCATGGTGACCACTTTAGATACGTATATTTGATTCAAATTATCTTAACATTCAAATGATTATCAAATAAATGATCCTTTAAATTGGACGATGGTAGTATCTCCAAATCATTTATTAAATATATAATGTTTATTGATGAACTAGATAATGAATTAATCTATATATAAAATAAACATTAATCGGAAAAAATTATTCTATAATGAACATTTTATGCCATACTCGTACCAAACCCAAGAGGTGGTAAAATAACAAAATTTACAGTAATTTTTTATGGAATCCATTTACATCACATCCTTAAATCTTAATTAATCTCCCTTTTTTGGCTTAAAAAACGGAAAGAAGCTAAAAAGCAGGCTTGTAATGATACCTGTTATTAATGAAAGAATCCAATCCTGAAGATTTACCTGTTTTAGGCTTTTACCCCACTTGAAAATCAGTGGGCTAAGTGAAAACAGGGTGCTGAGGCTAGCTATAAACGGGGGAGGGAGGGGGGGACTCTGAGTTTACATGCACAGACCGAAAGGTTTCGCGCTAGCTTGATGCAAGTTTGGAACATGATCCAGGGGTTTATATATACAGAAGGGAAAGGTTTATTGTATATTGGTAAGTGTGTTTGGGTGAAGAAGGACCAAAATGGATGAGCTCTTTTCATCGCAAAGATTGAAAGGAGTTGAAGGGTGAACCACAACTGCTAGCTCATGGATACCCGTGGTTGCACCAAGGGATCGTGATGCAAGCTAAGGGTTTGCATGAGCCTGGAGATGGGGTGTCCTTGATCCTTTTAGCTTTGTGATGAAGGGAGCTCATATTCTTTATCTATAACCCTTTCAGTTAATTTCCTTTCTTTTTTTTACACTCTCAAACTCTTTTTGATTTGTAAATTTATTTACATAAAATATAATCTTCTATCCTTATTGGGGCAAATATCATTTCCTCCCGACCCCATGTTTTTTTCCAATTAGAAAATCCTAATGAGGATAGTATAGGCAAAGGATTTAATGTATATGTTTGGTGGTTAAGATGGGTCAAAATGGATGAGCTCTTTTCATCTCAAAAACTAAGAGAAGGTAAAGGCTGAACCGCAGCTGCTACCTCATGGATACCCGTGGCTGCGCCAAGGCATAGCAGTGCAGACCAAGGGTTTGCATGAGCCTGGAGATGAGGTTGCCTTGATCTTTTTGGTTTTGGGATGAAGGGAGCTCATTCGCTCTATCTATAACCTTATCATTTTCTTTACTTCTTCTTTTTTTTTTTTTATGCTCTCAATTATCTTTTATCTATAAATTTATCTATGTAAATACAATTTCCTATTCTCATTGGGGCACATGCCATTTTCTTCCAACCCCACGTTTTTTCCAATTAGAGAATCCTAATGAGATAGTATAAGCATAAGGGAAGGAAAAGGGTTTAATGCATGTTTGGACCCTAGGGGTTAAGAGAAAATCCATGAGCTCTTTTCATCTCAAAAGCTAAGAAGAGCTAAAAGGTCAACCACAGCTACTAGCTCATTGATTCCCCGGGCTACACCAAGGCATGGCAGTGCAGGCTAATTAAGGGTTTGCATGAGCCTCCAGGAGATGAGGTTGCCTTGGTCTTTTGGTTTTGGGATATGAAGGGAGCTTATTTGCTAAATTTATAACCTTTTTATTTTCTTAACTTTTTTTCTTATGCTCTCAACTATTTTTATATATAAATTTATTTATGTAAAATACAATATTCTATCATTATTGAAGCACATGTCTTTTTCTTCCAGCCTCATTTTTTTTTTTCTCCAATTAGAAATCCTAATGAAGATAATATAAACATAAGAAAAAAGGCAAAGAGTTTAATGTCTATACATATTGTTAGGGATTAAAATGAGTCAAAATGGATGAGCTCTTTTCATCTCAAAAACTGAGAGAAGGTAAAGGGCGAACTACAGCTGTTAGCTCATGGATACCCCTGGCTGCACTGAGACATAGCATAGCAATGCAGACTAAGGGTTTGCTTGAACCTAGAGATGAGATTGGCCTTAATCCTTTTGGTCTCGGGATGAAGGGAGCTCATTTGCTCTATCGATAACCTTTTCATTTTCTTTATTTTTTCATTCTCTCAGAGTAACAACCATCCAGGTCCAACCCCAATTTTTTGTCAATTAAGAAATCTTAAAGAGAACACCAAGTCTTGTAGGTCAATTGATTGGTGTATCTAATACCTTAATAGATATCAAGGTTTCAATTACAATAATACTATGCAAATATTTCCTTTTCTCTGCCCCAAATTTTAATAGTTTAAAAAAAAGAATGAAAATCCTGAAGAGGATAGCTAACTGGTATCAAAATCAGCTGGAAGCATAAACGAACTACGTACCATATGGTATTTGGTATTTGGATAATTACTATTTCGATAACGACTATCTGCAGGTGATTTTAGTGAAATAGATTAAAAACTTTATAATATAAATAACATTTATTTTTAACTATTAAATATTTTTTTGTATATCTAATTATAGACTATATATATAAAAACAGATAACTTTACCTTATTCTAAAATCCCTCCCCACTTGATTCAAGATTAGAACTTAAAATCTCCAATTTAAAGTTTTAAACTTTTAATCATTGAGCCACCCCATTGGTATTACTATTAAATATCTTTTATTAACTATTAGATTTTCCCCATATATTTAGTAAAAAATTAGGATTTATTTACTAGGAAATAAAAACTGCGTCGTTTAAGAAACTCACTGACCGCCAATGCGCCAACCGATGCTCGGCGCGACACATCAATCTCGATGTTAATGGACGAGTGCAGTCCTGCAATCTTTTTTCATTCCTGAACGTGAATTTTAGAGTTAATTAATTTTCTGTTCTGTGTATTCGTAGCGGAAAATGGCTGAAGAAAGTATAGAAACCATGGCTGGAAGAAAGGAAGAACCCAAGACGTTTAAAGCTCTGGGCTTGTGTGATGAATTGGTAGAAGCATCGATAGCTTGGGATGGAAAATGCCAACAAAGATACAGACTGAAGCCATTAATTCCTCATGCACTCGAAGGTTCGCTCACTGGAACTTAAAGTATCTACTCTTGAAATAATGTTCAATTTATGACATAGCTGAATGAAATTACTTAATATCAATGGTTAAATCCCCGGTTCAGTCCCTCAACTTTTATTTTTGAACTAAATTTACCCTCGAACTTCAAAAAGTACTAAAAAAATCCTTGAACTTTAATTTTTGGAACCAATTTTATCCTTCTGTCAGTTAAGTGCTGACATGACAAAATTTTCCGTTAACAAATTCAATTTTTATTAATATTAAATATTACCTGGAAATAAAACAAGTGAAGTGACATTTTTAATTATAAAAATATTGTGACTTGGCACCAAAAATATAATTTAATAAATAAAAATTTCCTTTCTTTCTTTTTTCTTTCCTTTCTTTCTTTTTTCTTTCCTTTCCTTTTTTTTTCTCCTTCTCTTTCCTTTTCTCCTTCCCCTCCCTACTGGGTTCGAAGGAACCCAGCACCAGCGCCTGGGTTCCTCGAACCCAGGCCCTGGGTTTAACCCAGCACGCCTAGGCTCCGAACCCAGGGCCTGGGTTTGAGTCGAACCCACCTGGGTTTTTTCTTTTGTTTCTTTATTGGCTGCAGTCATGCTTGGCTACCTTGGTATGCGATTTAGAGTTTTGTGTGGCTTCTGATTGTTTGAATTTCAAGATCTAGTTACTGTTGGTGTTGATTGAAGGGATGTTATGTTTTTTACATTTTCCTTTACAGATCTAGTATACATTTGCAGAGGAATTGATTTTTTGAATCAGATCTATTGGTCATTATTATTGTGCGAGGAACTAGATTTGGGTTCTATTAGAGAGGAGGTTTGGGGAAGAAGTAGATGGTGATTGAAGTAGTAATAGATGATCGGAGCAATGAGGGATGACCGGAGCAATGAGGGATGACCGGAGCAATGAGGGATAATCGGTGCTGATTGGGTTGCAAGATGAGGAGACATCTGAGGATAGAGAGAGACGAGAGGGGATGGAAGATGAAGATGGGGTATTTAAGGAATTTTAAATTTTTTAATATATAAATTAATTAAAATGACGTGAATAATAATGAGTTAAGTTTTTTTCCACGTAATTAAAGATTTCACACAAGAATTGATTTCGTGGCAACTTAACGTGCCATCTGGCACTTCCGTCGACAAAAGGACGAAATTGGTCTCGAAAATTGAAGTTCAAAGATTTTTTTAGTACTTTTTGAAGTTCAAGGGTAAATTTTGTTCAAAAATGAAAGTTGAGGGACAGAATTGGGGATTTAACCAATATCAATTGAGAAATTGATTACTTCAATCAATTTATAAAAATGTTTTTTTCGTTCATTAGTTCCTTTATTTCTGTTCATTTATGCACATATATGGTATATATAGTCCTTCTTTTTCCTCCTCTGATCGATTCGAACAAGTAAAAAAATTTTAAAAATGATAATTAAAAGAAAAAATAATGTAAATTACATCACCTCACTCCTTTCTCTTCTAATTCCTTTTTATAATCAAATAAAGGATTTTTTTTTTTCCCTTTTCTTCACCCCAAATATACTAATAAGTTTAGTACTAAAATTGTACATAAATTAGATATTAAATAATTAAAAAATATTTTTTATAATTTAAAAACTAAAAAGTATAAAAAAAATTCAATAACTAAAAATATTTAAAATTAAAAGTTCAATGACTACGAATGAGATTTAACCTTCTAATATCAGTAAATAAAATCACATAAGTTGAGACCTGAGCCTAATCACTGCATTAGTCCATTACCACAACTTCCTTTGTGAGGAGGCAGCCCAGCCCATAACCCAGGAGACTTTCTACAGATCAACTCAGAACTCAAGTAAGGCTTAAATATCCTTATGGTTATTCAACATTACCTTTTGAGAGTTTTTTAGCGTAATTATATAATATTTTTAAATATACGTATTTAATAATTTTTTAAAATTATTTTTTAAAATATTATAAAAACTTATAATATATTTACAATAATTTTATATATAAAATCAAAATTTTATTTTGAAACTTTATTTTTATGACTTTT